>JACCGJ010000109.1:0-36659 GCA_013407085.1 Atriophallophorus winterbourni
TAAGCAGTTCCGCCGGGCTCGGGGAGCCACTCGTGCAGGCCAGAAGCTGGACTTGTCTTCCCTATTCACTCGAACGCTGTTTTGACACGTTCTGCTTTTATTGCTTTTATTTCGCTTTTTATTCGTTACTCTAAACCCAGACCAGCAGTAATTTCGGTAAACTATCTGGTTGTTCGGTTCTGACATCCCAACTAGATGGGGAGTTCGCCCTACTCTTTTTATTTTTCGTATGTTTCTTTGTTAATTATCCCCCAACTCTGTTAAAAGTAATTCGATGGGCAGCGAATATAGCTAATCACTCTGTGCAGGAAACCGCGATTAGCATTTCTTCACGAACACTACTCCGCTGCGAGCATGCTGAATACTTTGAATGAACTAGCAAGAATCTCAGTGGCAGATAAACCAATGAAAGCAGCTGCTTACGTACTTTAGTTTCATCATTAATTACTAGACATCTCCATTGTCATTCATGATAGTTATTCAATTTTCTATTTTATGCATTCAAAATTTGTCAAGAATCCTGAACTTCATACATTTCAAGGCATGCGGATTCTGATCCTACTGTCCCTAGCGCACGGATGTGCAATCGTACAGTACATGTGTATCGGCACGTGATTAAACAGGTTAGTCGGGCCAACCTCAGCGGTAAGGTCAAATCAGTGGTGAGGGGTTGTCTACTACTTAGTCATGTTCCCTGTCCTGACTATCACCCTTACTCAGACGAAGCTTTTGTGTCAGAAGTGAAACGTTACCCAAAAACTACTCTAACCGATTGCACTCAAATTTCTTTACATTATGTATATGTATGTATGAAAGCACAAGCCTGATCCAGGCAATGTCCCGCACAGTCAGAGACTGCACGTGGGCTAAACTACTCTCAGGTTGCCCAGGCCTAGAGAGATATGAGGGGGAAATAAAAATAGAAATGGTAGTGAGACTCCAGCTTGTTTCAGCATGAAGCTCACTACCGTTGGCCAGTCAATTTAGCACGATGTTAGCCGCACAGCACATAAATGCTGCACGATTGCACATCCGTGCACGGTGTCAAGCGCATGCAGCTCCTGATCATACACCTCATAGCTGATGAGTTCAAACAGCACGACCCCGGTCATAGTGGTGTGTATGATGAATGCATATTTTCGATTCACACCTTTTAGTTTAAACTTCATACATTCACTCTCTCTCTCCATTCTCTAAACTTTAGCAAAACTCTACAGCATCCGAATGTGGTTCGATATTTGAACAATTCCGACGAGTTCATCTTCTGGGGTTGCAACATCAAATCGCCCGAGGGTTATCGCGTGTCGAGAACGTTGCGAGAGCATACGTATCCGTTTATCGGAGTGATTGGGTTGACAAATCTGTCGCGTATGTATCCGTAATTTTGCACCCGTTTTAATTACGTGTAACCGCACACATTGGCTGACCGCTAGGTAGGTTCTGGGTCAAATTAGATCTCCTCATCGGCACGCACGTGCAATCGTGCAGTACTTTGTGCTATGCGGCTAACACCGTGCTGCATGCTGAAACAGGCTGGAGTCTCACTATCATTTCCTGTTCTTTTTTCTTCTTCATATTTTTAGTCTAGGCCTGGGTAACCTGACAGTATCTTCGCCCACGTGCAGTCTCTGACTGTGCGGCACTTTGCCTGGATCAGGCTTGTGCTTTCATACCATCGACAAGACTACTTTCGATACCGTGAGTTGGATTTTTGAGACACAAGTATCCATGAGAGAGACTCCGGTTTTCTTACTTTTCCCTTGTACGATTGTACTACGACAGCATCGTCTAAATGCATGTATTGCAAATCACAAGACAAGACAAGTGTCACACAATCAGAGACTGCGCGTGGGCTAAGATACTGCCAGATAGCCCAAGTCTAGACAGATGTGAGAAATCAATTTAGCAAGGTGTTATATGTGCTACATCATACATCAACAACTTAATATCAATTGTCATTTATCACCTACGCGAACGAAAACGCTTGTTCAGTATGTGGAATTACAGACATCTTGACACTATCCATTTTCTCGGGTGGCGAGTTTTTTCGTCAAATAAATGTCGGTTCACGGTGGTTTTGTTTCAAACTAGATGACATCATCAGCGAAACTTATTTCGAAGCAACATTTTCGCCCGTGTCAACTTTCCACGAAAGCGTCCCTGTGAATTCCTAAGATCAACCTTTTTAATGCAATTTGCGTTCACTCACGAACCCCACAACACAACAGACCGTTAACAAGGTATTTGAAAATATTCCAGACCGATCGGGAGTCCATAATCATGAAAAGAAAGTTTGCAATGAATCGGTATAGCAAGTTTTTCTGGTAATGTTTCGCTTCTGAACACAGAAGCTTCGTGAGACCAAAGGTGTCAGAGTACGATCAGTGTTCAGGTTTAAATTGCATTTTCTTGACCAATCCTGAAATATCTAAGCTAGACAAGGAAGATCAAGATAACTGATCACCCCACCTAAATGCTGAGTTATTTATTTTGTGTGCAGGTGCGAACAGCGTCCGCTGACCCACTGCTTACGTAATCCATGTGCACATTACGGGTTATCCATGTTGATTCTTATCCGCTGTAGAGAAGAGAACGTTGATTGGTCAAACACATTTAATTCGCCCCTGACAACCAACAAACATCCTTCTTCTTTAGGCAAACCACGTTACCGTAACTCTGTCCTGATTATGCCTCGACTGGTTACTTACTTGTTTTTACTTTTGTTCGACTATCTCCTCCTGGAGGATGAGTCGGCTTCAATGAAGATTCTTAGGAATTTGGGTACAAAGCGGCGTCCCCAGCACCACTCGGCGTTTGTTCGAGTCAGCTTCTCTAGCCTTTGCACAACCAAGTGCGAGGCAGCAGGGAGTTGCCAGAAAGAGGTGGTGTGCACCAAGTAACCGTTCCAGATTTTTCCTCAGGGTTTTCTCCCGAAGCCTTTCCCACAAGGCAGCGGAGGTTTAAAATCAGGGTTTTCCTTCCCTTAGATGAAATGCCTTCCCAGGCTATCGAGCTCCATCTGCCCGAAGCAAACTGGATTTCTGAAGCCAGTCACTCGCCCTCGTCCCTTCTCCTGTTGGTCTAAGCAGTTCCGCCGGGCTCGGGGAGCCACTCGTGCAGGCCAGAAGCTGGACTTGGTTGTTACCATTCGATTTCTTGTGAACTGGTTCAATTCAATCCCTCACGACATTTGGCTTCTATGACAAACCTTGATGAATCGAGTATCGTTCGATAGCCGCTGACGTTGTCCGAGGACAGTTCTCATACATTCCGTATTATTGTTACTCGTACGCGATTTTGTCGTCAGTCGTCTCGGCACTTTCTGCTCTTGTGATGTGGATATCAGCCGAAAGCTCGTGAATAACGTCGCTAATATACTTCACAATCCCACATTACTCATCTTCACTCAAAGTTTATATTGATCGCATAACGACCTTTAAAGCAAACTTGCGTCTACCCGGTCACAAGAACGTCATTTGTGATACACACATTTCACACATACACGTTACTGTTTGCAGTTTCATCACAACGTTATCTTTTGTTAACCGTCAATCCTCACATCACCTTCTTGTCATCATTTAGCGTTGGAATACGGCAACACCATCGGTATGGCGCTGCTTGGGCGAATCGAGGGGGCAATCCAGCCGGAGGATTTGGTCCAACAGCTGGACGGCATTCTCGAGGATCATCGAGGGGCGACAATTGCCGCGCGGTTAGACAGGTAGGCAATGGTTGGTTGTTCACTCATCCTGTTCATCATTCACTGGGGCGGTGTGACAAGTTTCGACAAACTGCATATATCAATATCAAGTGCGCGCTGATGTCAGGGTATATGCGGGCGGGGAAACGCTCTATTGTTGTTAGAAGCAGGCGAAATAAAGTGTTCGGTAGTAGTGTCGATATAGAGAAGCAGATCAACCTGCTGGTTGGGTCACGTTTTACGGATGCCGGACCACCGACTTCCGAAACGGATTCTTTTTGCGACGCCACATCCTGATTGGCGTAAATCTCGGGGTGGCCAAACCGTCACATGGCATAGGCAGTTAAAAACCCTTACTAGTAACCTTTCCAAAGTAGGCGCAGCGCGTCTTCCAGGCTAGTGTCCCCGCGATCAGATATCGCAGTGGTTAGTTACGCTTCAGGATATATCCCGAAACCATGTTCAATAGCGGTCTTGCACTAAGCATCTTTTTGGAGTGACGAGAAAAGCTTGTTATGATGCATGACAGTGAAAGCCGCAAGGAAGCTGCCATGCTGATGTCGCTCTACTCGTTCACGAAACTTGTTTGAATGTATGTTCCATTCGAGGTGTAGGCACCTCTCCCTAGTTTGTATGTGCTTATTCTTCTATAAAATCCGTAGCTTTTTAAGTCCCACCCTTCCATATCTTTTTGGATTTTAATTTTTTATGGTTGTGTGGTAGTTAAGCATTTGGTAAGTGCTACCGTTGCATTGCTATCTTTGATGATGATGAGAAGCAGGCGATGAAGATAATTTGCGAATTCGAGGGTAAATCCTTATTTGCAAATTGAAATTTAGCTTTTTATGTGGGGACTAATCTAAGTCCCACAGTCGGTGCAATGTAGCACCGGTAACTGTTTGGAATATTTTTGCAACATTCCAATAATCGATATATCAGCTAAGGAGCAAACTTTCGGATGACCGATTCGGTCAGTGAATCTTAGTCAACGGATAAAATCAATATAAATGATCAGTGCTTATCCCCAGCATTCACACCACTGCCAGCTTCTAGCTGTTTTCCGTCATCAGGTGGAGACAGTGTAGAAAACCAGGGACAGTACGGCCACGTGGCATAATAAAGTCTCCATGCCGGAATAGGGAACTATTTACGACACACTAGGACTCACCTTTAACTTGGACGGAGCTTAACTGCGCGCTTGTGGTCTCATCGCATGTTGCAAATTGAACCGAGATGCTGCAAATGGTATGAAAGCACAAGCCTGAGCCAGGCAAATTGGCGCACAGTCAGGTGGGCTGTCAGGTTGCCCAGATGCCGCAAATCTCAAGTGAGTCACACATCCATCGATGCTCCGATTTTAGGCGAGAACGAGAAGCCACCGCCCGTATTCGTCAAGAACAAGATCTCGCCTACCAACAGTCTCTGGCTCAAGATCGAGCGAAGTCGATTGCACGTGAACAAGAACAACGCAACGCCGAATTGCAGGCCGAGGAACGACGGAAAGCGATGGAGTTGGAAGAGGCTCGTAGAAACGCGCGCGCATTGAGACGAACGCGTTGGAAGTCCCGGCTCCCTTCACCACCACCCGCGTCCGATGGATCCACCGTACAGCTGTCGTTGAAGCTCCCGAATGGCCGACGGCTTACTCGTGTGTTCTTTCTCGGTGATTCTATCAAGGTTTGTGTTGTCTCCGATTTTCCCAGATGTACCTGCGAATGCGAGTAGTTTGTGTGGTTTATTGCAGTGTCCATCGCTATATTTATTTTTCGGACGATATGTTTCAACAGCATACTTGCCCTCACTATCTCCTCCCTAATCCCGTGCTAAATTGATTGGCTATCGGTGGTGAGCTGCATGCTGAAGCAGGCTGGAGTCTCACTACCATTTCTATTTTCTTTCTCATATCTGTCTAGACCTGGGCAACCTGACAGTATCTTAGCCCACGTGCAGTCTCTGACTGTACGACACTTTGCCTGGATCAGGCTTGTGCTTCCATACATCATACATACATACCCTAATCTTGTTTAGGATAAAGCAACCGGCTCGTTTTTCTATCGTTGTGCAGTTCTCCAGACCACATGTGATTTATTCAAACGTCAAGCAAGAACTGTGCAAACTGAATAAAATGGTAGAATCTTTCCACTTATTTACCAAAGTGGCACCGTTCTTCTCCGATTTATTAAACTTCTTTCGATGATCTTTGGAGACATATTACCGTGCCTACGTCTCCACCAATGGTTTCAGTACGATTGCGATCTCCACCTTTGAAAAACTTCGTCGACAATTTCTAAACTCAGCTAATTTTGATTGTATTTGACAATCAAGGAAACGTCCCAAGTTGAGTGACGCGCAAAATCCCCAGGTATATCAGAACCCAACGAGGATTTGTCAACAAAAACGGTACTGTATTGAGGCAATCAAATATAGTAAAAACACCTCAATTATTGGGGTTTACCGGGTTAAAATCCAGGTCAATGTCAAAACAATATCGAGTACGTATCAAGTTACGTACATGAGTCAAAATCATAGCAAAGTTCAAATGTCCAAAATTCCCACGCGATCGAGATTACGACAAATTTTGCGCAGCAAATCAAGGTCAAAATAAGCAAAAGGTTCCATAAAACGATAGGGTAAATATAGGTCAGAAAAGCAGTGTGGAAGATGATATTGACATGATGGAGTGCACGTCTTATGTTTGTTTCAAACTCTGGGAGTGTGACGGTATCACGCACTGCTTCAATTAATGGGTTTATTGTGCAATTTCTCTGCATTCTCCTTTTTGTTCCTCCCGCTTTCGCTGGGACCCTAGGGTCGGTTCGGGAAACTGTCAAGGTAACTGAGATTGTTGGTCTATCGCAGTTGTTTTGCTGAACTGTGTCCGTCATCACTTAGGGTTGAGCGAAATCATTGCGTCTGTATTCTCCACTGTACTCATGAGAACATTTTTAATCGGTTGAATGATTTCAACAGATTTTGCTGGTCCCTTCACCACTGGCCGAGCTGATAAAGCTACTCCAAAGTATCGGACTCGCGAAAGGTTCATGAATTGCAATCGGTCAAACATTATTCCAAGCTGTAAGAATACAATGCTGATGGTTTGAGGTTCGAGTCTCACGCGAAGCAGAGACTGCATTCCAGCGCATCAATCGTGATCGCATTTGTGAATATTTCAGTTCCAGTTTGGGGCGGCATTTGTCTTGTCGAATATCTGCGACAGTATCTTAGAGCAACTGCTGGCCTGTTTGTGAATCCTTATCGCTATTACATTTTTGTATTTGTTTCCAATAGCCCATTGTTCTAAACCGCTGTTCCTTATCCCTTGGTTGCGGTTTGTAAACCTAGAATCTACACAATTGGTAACCTTTTCTCGCTTTCCTATCAGTACATTTACCTTGTCATATTCATCACACGTAGATCCTGTATTACTTCGTGTTGTCGCAAGAAGATGCTCCAGAAGTATTCGAAATTCAATCCAACTATCCAAGACGAATTCTACCATGTCAACCAGGCGACGAATCTGATCTGGAACAATATATGCACGAACAGTGCACCACGACGGAAAACGATCGCGACGCAGATAGCGGGTCGGTGATTCGAAATCGTAAGACCACCGAAGTCGTGCATGATTGGACCCCGAAAACGTCCGCAGATCCTCCTTCGTTCGAACAAATGGGTCTTTGTTCGCCCGAAGTACTTTTTGTGATTGACAACGAAGCCTAGTGTGTGCACGCGAGAAAGATTAACCATCATTGTGTGTATGTATACTTTCAATAGGGGGTCCGTTTGTTTCGCACAATTTGTTGTTTCATTTTTTTTCGATCAGCGTTTTACTGCCTGTACACTCCAACTTGGTTTGATAAAGTGTTGAATTTGCTTATTCTTTCCTTTCCGGTATTTTCGTGTTACACTCACTGTCGATAGAACATACATTATAGTCTTTCAGTCGATGTTTTCGTGTCCGTGGCAATGAGAATAAATGTTAAACCGGGTCCGTGATTGTCATAAATTTGGGGATAAATTTCTATTTCCAAAAATATTCCAGCGGCATGCGTTTTGTAGACTATGGCAACCAAGTCTAGCCTCAAATTTGCACGCGTTGTGCTCTGTGCTTATGCTGACAGGGGCAGCTTTAAATCGGGAAGTTAGATCTATTAATTATCCACCTAGGAAAAAGTAAACCTTCACTGCTTTCAGCCAGTATCCAATCGTTGAAAAGGATTCAAACTCGAACCAAAATCCGGTGACAACCTTCTATTAGGCAGTTCGTATTTGCATTCAACTGTAACGACCGTTATCCCATCACCGGCCAGAAGCAAGGTTGTATCTCCGGTAATTTTGTCAACGGACTATTGGTTGTTATAAATCCTCTCTTTTACAATTTTGGTATGCAAAGTAGTTTGGATCATAGGCAGAAAATTACTGGTGTTGGAGAATTCTCTCAAAGACAGAAATATCGATTCTTCGTGATACCGGCGTCCTTTATAAGAATGTTTGTTTTCTGTGTTCACCCTGCGCTATCGCTACCCCGTGCAGACTAGATCCGCTGTGAAAGACCAAATATATAAAATTGAATTTGGGGGCGATAATCGGATTGTATATGCACACCTCAATGTATGGTGAAATCCGCCCGGTAGTCTAGGAAAAAGCTCCATCATCGCGCGCTTCTGATGTATATCAATGGTCGACATCGACCGAAAGTCAACAACAATATATCCAGTGTATTGAATTGTAAGCCTTAGGTCAAGCAATGTACCGTAATCATAGATTACGTGCACACTGAGAAACTGTCAGGTTGTTTATGCATGGCGAGTTATACAAGATTTGCATGTACTTGCTTTAACGTGCAAAGCTACCCAGACTTGTAGGATTTTCTCTGAATATGTTAAACCATGGACATTCCACTTTCGTGCCGTTAATTGTTCTGCACAGAAATCACATTGTAGCTGAAAGCTTCTGCTTGATAAGGTGGCGTTTCTTAACGGTACAGCGATTAAAAATTGGTAAGATGTTGAATGTGATCAGTTGTTTCGGGAGATGGAAGCGTTCCAAGATGACGTAAGACGTTGCGTCAACGTGCAGTGATCTCAGAATGTACACTGCTCTCACTAACACTGACCTGCAACTAAGAAATCGTCTACCTTCCTAGGAATGCAAATCGCCAGAAATTCGTGCTGATCATGTGGCTATTTCCTAAAAATTACTCTCAGAGTGAACACGTCCTGCATCTCCAAGAATGTTCGTGCTGCCTTTAAAGCCGAGCAGATCTGATTTCATCACATTCCTCATCATGGACAGCATTACACCAGTATCAAGTATCGAGTGCTTCACTGCCATACACCCTTGACATGTTAAAATCCCAAAGAGATGGGCGAGATGCAAAAGCTACTTAACCTGTGTAAGATTAGGCAGAGATACTGGGATGACGCTCCTACACCTCGAATCAAACTAACATACAATCAACTATGGGAAACGATCGATACACTTGTCTCGGAGATTAAGTCTTATATCTCTAAGTACATGACTTAAAACGATGAAACCAAGAACAGCTTGTTAAATCAGCTACTGTTTCTTAGATAGTATATAATAATAAGAGAAATGTAGCGATACTAAAGTGGCATCAGCATGATAGCCTCCTTGCGGATTTCACTGTCACACCATAACAAGCTTTCCTCGCCACTTAACTTGACATTAACTTAACATTAATTAAAAATCTAGATGTCTTGATGAGAAGGAAGCAATTGCGGATTCTGATCTCTCGGATCCGAATCTGGCAGACGGTCAAGACCTTCTGTTTGTGCCAAGTCAGAATCCGACTTTCCTTACATCGGTATGGTATGAAAGCACAAGCCTGATCCAGGCAAAGTGCCGCACAGTCACAGACTGCATCGACGCCATTCCGAGTTAGGAGTAGCGAACAAAACTGCGATAGGGAATCTCTTTTAAGCTAGTATTCATCGGTCAGATGGAGCTCGTCAACCCTCGCTGTTCTGTGTAATACGAAACCGCTAGAACTTCGGGAATTGAATCTGAGAATAGAACGTGTCGACCGGTATTTGGTTGGTACGTACCGCATCATCAACATTCGACACTGCCAGATTGCAAGCAAAGTTGCGATTGGATGAGCGTAGGACGCAGAACGATGCCGGAGACATCAGTCGCTTCGTAGATTAATGAAACTACGTAAAATTAAACAAGATTGCGTGGCCGGGATAAAGTGTTCTTAGTTATATTATTATGGAGAATTTGTTAAACTTGTAACGAAACTCCCACGATGTCCGAGAACTCAAAGCCGTTTTCACAAGGAAAATTAACTCAAATACCACAGGTTGTTGTTGGCCTCCGTCGGTCGATGTCGACCATGAATGTACATCACATCGCATGATACCACAGGTATTTATAGAGATAAAGTGTTGCCGCGCAGCGCAATCAAAAAGCCATTAGGCGAATAAAAACAATGTCGGAGAGAAAACTTATAAAGCAATGACTACATATGGGTAAATTTCTTTCCACGAATGGGTAGACATGCAGTATCGTCTCGTTGATCTGAAAATTGCTCAAAATGTTGATAAGTATGTCAAATTCATTCGTAAATAAGATAACTTATTGGCAAAAACCGCATTCCGTTAGTCAAAAACAAGCACCATAAAAAACATCTTTATTCGAACGGAATCATTTGTACACAAATTCAACGATGCATTTCAACGACTTCTTTGTCGATCTCATCGGCTGCAGCTTTTAGATTGTCCCATTGCTCCAGGTTCAACGATATCCCTACGAAAAATAGAACACAATGCTGAGAATACAAGTGATATGGGAAAGGGTTGAGCAGATGAATCTTCATTAATTCTCATCCTAATCAATCAAATCCTACCATCTTGTCACCATCTAGGAGAACTGCCCTGGAGCCAGACAAAGTGCCAAGACACGTGAAGACCCGACAAGCAAAAGTGTATGGTATGGTATGAAAACACAACCCTGATTCAGGTAAAGTGCCGCACAGTCACAGACTGCACGTCGGCTAAGATACTGTCAGGTTGCCCAGGCCTAGACAGATATGAGGAAGAAAAAACAGCAAGTGTAAATAGAAAGCGGGTAAGCGAAACACGCGAATGCATGCGATTTTGTATATTTAATTTTCAAGTACAAAGCGATGTTACAGGGACAAAAATTACGACACAATAAACAACATTGGCGCGGCAAATTTCGTGTTACAGCCATATCGTGTATGTTTCACAACCAACTCTTATGTAGATCTGTTTGACACCACCCAGGCAAACGAATGTCCTACTGAGACTAGCGCATTCATGTTTCTCGCTATCCAAATGCACCGAGTCACTGACTGATGGCATGGTCGTTTATCCTAGGCTGCGAGCACAACGGACAGTATGCGAAGCGTTAATAAATCATTCTTGAGAATCCACAATCAACCGATACCCATTCTTTATTGTGGGAAACGAAGGTTAAGATATTTTTCCGAGCACCTTCAGAGTCAGACACAACCTGCTGCATACAGCACGGCGGGTAAGCGAAAACAATCTACTGCTGGCCCTACTCTCCAAACTGTTCTGACCCTTCCCCTCCCCCATTCACTCCTAACAATCTAGCTCACACACACACCACTTGCATTTGTGAAATGTGGCTAGAAGTAGTCTAACAACAGGAGATTTGTTCTAAGTATACTTCAAATAACACCGACACGGTAGAAGTTGTAAAACGGCACGCCAATACGTTAGCATGTTCACAAACACTGGCTATACTTAGAGTCACTAATGCGGAGAATCAACAGCGATGGTTCAATATCTTTAAAACAGAACAAAGAAAATTCACAACTAACTGAACATCCTGCTTTAATTTCACTAGGTATCACGTAGTCATCACCTATCATCATCAGCAACTTCAAAGCAGACTATCCACATGGAAAAAATACAGAAATAAATACGAACTTAAAAAGTGCATACCTTTTTTCCCTGGTTTTAGTTCCCCACTTGCTTTGTCCTCATAATATTCGCGTATATCAATGAAAACGCGACCTTTAAAACGCCTGGGGCACACAAATTTTTTGCCAGTTAGTTCAATCATATTGTCTCCCTCCGAGTTAACTGTCCGGGTGACTGAGGATTTTGCATTGCTTGATTTAGAAGTGTTTGGCTTTTTATTGGGTGGAGAGGACTGAAAATGTAGGTGTTAGTAAGAACATACATCTTCCAAATCGGACAAAGAATCTTCGTCTTCGTTTTTATGTTTGTTTGCTTTCTCAGGAGCGTTACGAGGCATCACGTTTAGACAAGAAGTTAAATTAACAGAATACAACCTGTAACAACAAATTAAACGAGTGAATGTCACGGTCAAATGTCTAAATGGAAAAATCAAATAAAGTTCATGACTTAGTCTGAAAATTTTGAAGCTAAGATTACGCATTTAGCAAGATGTACATCAATTGATATTATTATTGTTGAGCAGTAAATGTGGTATTGCCAGGTTGCAAAGGAGGTGTGTACAGCGATAAATAAACTAAAATACGCTTTACAAAAAGTAATGAGTATTTCATTTTTAGAATACTGAGCTTGCGTGCACCACTGACTTTGTAAAGCTACATCCATTGTTTTGATGAAAAAATAATCTATGTGAGCCTACATAATGTAGTCTGACATGCGAGACAAGAGGAAACAATAATTTCTAAATTGCCTAGCGGAATACTGAATTGCAGGATACTTTTCAGGTGTAATCCATAAACTTGGGCTCCAAAGCTGTGCTACATTATGATGATTTTATCTTTACATTTCTAAACGAATCCCCCATGCACAACAGCATTTTTAGTCTAGAGTGCAATCAATG
Source organism: Atriophallophorus winterbourni (assembly GCA_013407085.1). Lineage (NCBI taxonomy): Eukaryota > Metazoa > Platyhelminthes > Trematoda > Plagiorchiida > Microphallidae > Atriophallophorus > Atriophallophorus winterbourni. Next base: position 12,536 of record JACCGJ010000109.1, read on the forward strand.
ACTGCATACCGGCTGTGAAATTGACCGAATGATTTGTGCTTTGAAAACGATGCGAAATTAAATCATAGGCATGATTCGCACATCAGAAGACTAACCGTATATCGAGTGCCACAAACTATGAATTAGCCAGCGCCTAAACGTTTAAGAGTTTTGCATTGAATAAGTGAAAGAATTTGAACAAGTCTAGTACACATTCAACTCAGAACTTATTGCCGGTGATGGCAATCTGGAATTGATTGATAATTGCATCTACTTCATGAACTATAATCTAGTAAAAGCATAAAACAGCTTTATTCAAAATTTTAGATTCCCAGTAATGTTTCATAAAAAGATCACAAGATTGGAACCAGAAAAAGCAGACTGTGCTTAATTTGTATCACGAACCCAAAGCCTAGAATGGTGCATAAGCGGAAACTATAGCAGAGAGAGTAGGGCGTCAAGTTGTAATAAAATCGCATCTAATTCAGCGATATTCAAGTTTCGTTCGGTGTTCAGCATATTTCTGTTGCTTTTTTCTTCCTCATATCTGTCTAGGCCTGGGCAACCTGACAGTAACTTAGCCCACGTGCAGTCTCTGACTGTGCGGCACTTTGCCTGGATCAGGCTTGTGCATTCATACATACGTACAGCATATTTCTGAAGCACAGATCAGGAGAGACAAAAAGTGTTCGGTAACATGAAACAGAGCAAACAGATAATCACGAACGTAGAAATAATGGTAAGCAAAATATGCTGATAAAACTGATGAGTGTATCCCGCACAGTTAATCTTCGCAGCCCCAAGGCGTATGTATGTATGTATGGTGATGTATGTAAGGTGTATGTATGTATGTAAAAAAACCGAATACAACGTATGCAATGTACAATGACTAAAAGTCGCACATTCAATCGCGAGACGTATGGTTTGGTCATATGAAAGGTGCTTTTACCTTCGATCTTCAATCCGGTTTCTGGCTAATCCACAGCGTGCCAAAGCTTTCAGAATCAACTGGCTCATACGCGTATCCTGAAACTGGAAAAGTATTTGTGCAACATTTTTTCTGTGTGACTCATTCAGCCACTGCCTTGGATTCTTTAAGTAAGAAACAACAGTTTTTGCACGATCATATTTTACGCCTTTACTGATAAAACTTTGTTCAATTAATTATCTCGGATAATCAGGTGCACCCGAGTGCTCATCGTACTCTGCTGCTCACTTTTTCAAGATGGAATTCCAATCATTTTAACTATAAATACTCTTTATTTTATGTACTCGCATACGGATGTGCAATGGCACGGATGTGCAATCGTACAACACTTATATGCTGTGTGGCTAACACCGTGCTAAATTGATTTGCCATCGGTGGTAAGCTGCATGCTGAAACAGGCTGGAGTCTCACTACCATTTCTATTTTTTTCTCATATTTGTCTAGGCCTGGGCAACCTGACAGTATCTTAGCCCACGTGCAGTCTTTGACTGTACGGCACTTTGCCTGTATCAGGCTTGTGCTTTCATACATGCATACATTGATGGTAAGATTCCAGCGCGTTTCCGCATAAAACCCATAAGCACTTGGCAGTCACCCACTTGAGTAAGAGTTCAGCGAAGAAAGATCTCAGTATCTGGATTTGAGGAAATTTGAAAAATAATCTGCAGTGCATAAAGCCTTCTATAAGCTATACGACCTTATTCAACAAAAACACATATTATTTTTATTACACAAGTCTTTACAAGTATACCATGAAGAGGGTACGTGATGAAAGAAAAAAAGGTTCCATGGTTCTTGTTGAAAGCGACACACTACCCGGTTGCCAAGGCCGAAGTAGGGGGTTAGCTTAGGGGACCCCACCCGGAGCCTTTGACTCAAAAGTCTTCCCGCAAGGCAGCGGTTTTTTCTTCGCGAGAGCCGGTGACCATTTTGAGGGTTTTTGCGCCTCTCTTGAAGTGTCTCGGCGATTGTTCGAGCACGCCTCTCTAGCCTTTGCACGACCAGGTGCAACCTGCAAGCCAGCAGAGATTTTTCCTCAGGGTTCACTCCCAAAGCCTTTCCCGCAATCTGGTATTCCGCAAGGCAGCGGAGGTTTGGAATCAGGGTTTTCCTTCCCTTAGATGGAATGCCCTCCAAGGCTGACGAGCTTCATCTGCCCGGAGCAAACTGGTTTTGAGGCGCCAGTCATTCGCCTTCACCCCTTCTCCTGTCAGTAGAAGCAGTTTCGCCACGTGCAGGCCAGAAGCTGGATTTTGGGAGCCATATGAGTATGAAAGCACAAGCCTGATCCAGGCAAAGTGCCGCACAGTCAGAGACTGCACGTGGGCTAGGATACTGTCAGGTTGCCCAGGTCTAGACAGATATGGGGGAAATAGAAATAAAGATGGTAGTGAGACTCCAGCCTGTTTCAGCATGCAGCTCACTACCGTTGGCCAATCAATTTAGCACGATGTTAGCCGTACAGCACAGAAATGATGCACGATTGCACATCCGTGTAAGTAAAGTAAAGTAATGCGCCATCGGAGAAAAATGAGTTTAGTCAAATAACTGATATTTCGTAGTCTACCGTGCAAAACTAAAAATGTGCACATCAGTGAATTAGTATAGCTTCGCTCCAAAGTAGGCAGAGAGCGGGGAAACGAAATTCAAAAACTTAATTTTGCAAAGGATATATCTTAGAAATATGGTTTGATTACGGGATCCTCCGAAAAGCTGCTTTAATATAAATTTAAGTCGATTTTTGACGACTCGAAAAACTCGCTGATGGGAAAGGGGGCCAGAATGCTCATCAAACCGATGGAATTTTTGTTTCTCTATGGAATTCAGGAGTAATAAAACTTGTTGAACCGGATATGAATCCAATATTAGTGGTAGATGAAAGATGTGCAGTTGACAACTTGCTCTGAGGCTGGTGAGTGGCGTTTCAGGTAGACTTTTTGAGCAAGCCATCTCGCCGACATAGCATGGAATCATGCTTAAATATCCGAATCATCATGCACTGATACACGGCAGAGAACCATATAGGGCATAGAACCATATGAGAGCATTTTATAGACAGTGGGAGATCATCCCCAATGCCGCCCGCGGCTGTGACAACCGTGGAACCTACAAAAACACATACGACTTTGCTGCACGCTGAAAGTGAGATCTTCATGTTCGCGGATGATATAAAAGTCGCCATAGCTTTTCCATTTAATCAGAAAGGTGAGTATATATCAAAATTGAACCGAGACCCACATGTCCATCTAAAAGGAGTGCCCAAAATGGTCCTGAGATTTTCAACAATAAATCCGATGAACCTAATAAATCTACTTACATAAAGTTCAAAAGTATCATCACGAATAAGACACCTCTCTAGCCTGCACAATGTGTAAGAGATTTGGGTTATCAATATCCTGGTTCTTTAATTTCATGATCAGAGACAATACTTTAATATCATAATAATACTAGGTTAGTCCAACATCATTCCTAGAAACAGCCTAATTGTCATACAACCATGGCATAGTAAAAATATATAAGATATGTGGAAAGGTGAGACCTAAAACGCTGGTGGTTCAAAAGATTGTCATAGCCCGGGGTGGCAGTGGGGATAAGCTCCTACTGTTAATAAAATGCTCCAATATGGCGCGCGTCTTACATAGCCTCTGACAACCAAATCCAGCTTTTGGCCTGCATGAGTGGCTACCCGAGCCCGGCGGAACTGCTTCTACCAACAGGAGAAGGGGCGAGTGTCTGGCGGCTGAAAACCAGTTTGCTTCAGGTAGATGGAGCTCGTTAGTCTGGGAGGGCATTTCATCTAAGGGAAGAAAAACCCTGATTTTAAACCATTGCCTTGCGGGATACCCGATTCGGGAGAAAACCCTGAGGAAAAACCTGGAACAGAGTCTGGTAGACCACCTCTTTCTGGCAACTCCCTGCTGCCTTGCAGGTCGCACTTGGTTGTGCAAAGGCTAGAGAAGCTGACTCGAACAAACGCCGAGTGGTGCTGGGGACGCCGGTTTGTACCCAAATTCCCAAGAATCTTCAGTGAAGCCGACTCATCCTCCAGGAGGAGATAGTCGCACACAAGTACAAGTACAAGTAAAATGCTGGTGCACCTATAAAAGATTAGGCACAGACACACTGGGATGATTTGCCTAAACCTCGAATCAAACATGCATTCTCGCAAATGTTGTGAACTACTGTGTACAGCTATATTAGCATGACAGCTTCCTTGCGGTTTTCCCAGTCAGGCAATATAGCAACCGTTCCTCACCATTCTTGTTGGCAACATACAACATAATCGAGCACTTGCGTTACGTATGACAAAAAACTTCAGCGATTGTCGTCTTATTTCTTATTTTCACAGTGTCCAGCTCTCACATCCGTACAGTAAAACCGCGCGTACTGTCGCATTAGAGTCTACCCTTGAGCTTTATAGACAAACCTGCCAGTTGACCCAAATTACCAAAAGCTACCCTAGCTTTGGGAATGCGAGCTGAAATCTCCTTATTTAAACACAAACAGATGAAAGATTTTACAGTCGAAATTTCCTCATTATTGACGCTTAGCGCTATTTCGATCGGATCGAAACACTGCAACAGAACTTTGCACTTAGAAGCTTCAAAGTGGCATAAAGTAGACTGAGCATCCGTATACGAAACAAACACTACAACTAAGTCGTCGGTATAATGTAAATCAAAAAGTTTCTTATCGCGTAGTATTTGAATGCCCGGTGTCTGTACGCCTACATTACATGCATCTATTATAGCGTCTATTACAAAATTTAACAAATATGAAGAAATCGGACACCCTTGTCGGACACCACTAACAGTACGAAAGTTGGCTGACAGGCAATTATACACCTTAATGCATCAAGAACTATAGGAATAAAACGCCCGAAATATGTTCACGTACTTTTGCGGGACAAGTTAGAGTAATAAGATAATAAATAATGCGTTCTTATCGCCCGAATAAAGGCACCATTAAAATCACGAAAGATCGCTACAGCGGGCTTCCGATAAGCGTCATCATCATCATCATGAAGCACAAGTCTGGAGCCAGACAAAGTGCCAAGCAATATGAAGAAGGAAAAGCAGATAAGCAAGCGCGTGGAAAAGGGAAAGCAGGCAAGCGGAATACGCAAAAGCAAATGCACAAAAAAGCAGCTTGTTTTTGTAGTTTCACTGCATGCGATTTTTTGTGTTTTTTTATTTTTGTTTTTGTTTTTTTATGTAAAATAATACCGAATAAAAAATTATGACACACATAATAAAATACACTGGCGCCACTGACTTCGGTTTGTAGCCATATCGCGTAAGGTTTCCAGCCAACTATTAGGTGGAGCTTTTGGACCCCACCCAGGCAAACGAATACGCCCAACTGAGCCTAGCGCTACGGTGAGTTTCTTCATCCCAACGCGCCACGTCATGGACTGGCCACCCGATCTTTTCTCCCAGCTTCTGTCAGGCTCTGCGAATAAGGCGCGGTACGGTAAACGGTGAGTAGGCATTCTTAATACATGTCCCAACCATCGCAAGCGAGCAAGCATCAGCATTTCTCTCAGTCCGTGGCCACCTGGTCCAAACACCCGCTTGCAGACATCTATATTTGTAACACGATGCTGCCACCGAATGCGAGCAATTCTACGCAGGCAACGGGTATCAAAAACAGAAAGCCGACGGACATCTTCCGCTCGGATAGACCAGGTTTCGCAGCCATAAAGGAGTGTATCACGCACCACTGCGTTGGCGATGTTCTAGGTCCTGCCGGGACGAAATCCTGCTTGTTGTTCACGAATCTGTGATTTACTGTGTAATCTAAGGCGCCGGAGAAATAGAAGCAAAGAATAGAAGAGGACCGAGTACCGACCCTTGGAGTTTCCAACTGATCACGTCGGTTTGGTTAGACATCGTAGATCCTACCCGAACTCTAAATGTCCTACCTGTAATCAAGGTCTTTATCCAAGCAAGTAGCCTACCAAGTATGCATTTTGCTGCTAGCTTAATCTCTAGAAGGCGGTATTTTACGAAATCGAAAGCCTTGCTGAAATTTAGGTAGCGTGGTTCGACAGGCTTCCCTTTATACAACCATTTAGTGACAGTATTGAGAAAACTAAGAAGGTTAGTCAGGCAGGATCTACACCTAAGAAATCCACGCTGAGTTATATTTAATAGAAAATGCGGACAAAGATGCTGACAAGATTTCGTCACGCAGTTTTTTTCCAATATTTTCGAGACGATACTAGTCAAGATGACAGGTCTATAGTTACCAAGATTTGACCTTTAACCAGTCTTATGTATTGGTACTATTACGGCTTCTTCCAACTGCTAACCACTACAATGTTCAAGCATGAATTGAAGACATTGGTGGGTACGTCGAATCACCATTTCTCCTTTTAGCGGATGATATCAAGATTTGGCGGGTCATCAACTCACCCAGCGATACAAGGAAACTTCAATTCGACCTGGATTCATTACACGCATGGTCTACGATCAATCGCTTACCATTCAACACTGATAAATGCCACGCATTACGCATTCGTCTTCCTGGCGACCCTGACTATAATCTGGGCGGCAAGATGCTCGCTGTCACGATGCAAGAAAAAGATCTTGGGGTGATTATACAAAATGACTTGGGCTGCTCTGCTCAGTGTAGTAGAGCTTCAACCGTGGCAAATAGAAACGTTGGGCTTTTAAAACGTGCGTTCGGAACAATCGATCCACGTCTCTTTCCCGTTTCTTCTTCAGGCCACACTTGGAGTATGCTGTCTCCGTCTGGAACCCATGGTTGAAACGTGACCAGCACGCCCTAGAACAGCCGCAGAGACGTTCTACGAAGCTTGTCAAGGGGCTTAGCTCCGTCAGCTACGAGGAACGTCTTACGACTCTACAATTATTCTCTACAAACTATCGTCGTATCCGAGGCGATCTGATCCTTGCGTATCGGATATTGACGGAAGAAACTCACCCATGTAGGGGTATGCTTAAAATGGCCCCATACTCAGCAAATCGTGGTCATCACTTGAAGTTAGCACATCTGCATAGTAGATTGGACTGCCGCAGATACTCCTTTGCCGTCCGGATTCCTCGTGTTCGGAACGCACTACCCCTTTCGGTTATTTCTGCCCCATCCCTAATTATTTTTAAAAAACGCCTTGACCTCCATTTTCATCAGACGATACACAATTCTTAATTATGTTTTTTTACGCTTATATTCTTTGTGATACTGCACCATATCTTTCCCTGGATAGCTACGTCTACATTATCAGGGGATGCCCTTTTTCCGCCTTTTTGATAGCACGCTTTCTTGAAGTCCTGGCTCTATTCACCACCTTAGGAGAGGTAGCTTGCTTGGAAGAACATTGCAGCCGGCTAGATTTGTGCGCTATAGCGTTGCCTGTTGTAGTCTCAGAACTTATATTCGCTCTAACTACAGATGCATACGATTGGGCGGCTGCAAAATCTGACGAGCTTCGCGACGTCACGCTATTCCTTGGCTTTTGGCAAGCGGCGTCAGTGGCAGCCTCGTGACAGCCGGAACAATACCACTGCAACCAGCGGTATTTTGCATAAATCCCGTAGTGAGATTTATGTATGCCTGAGCAGCTAGGGTGAGCCCAACGCTTGCAAGCTGTGCACTCGATGACCTTAGCCACCATTTTGCCACATTTTCCGTTGAGGCAGGTATTTTTTGAACTCATATCTATCGGCAAAAGGTGAGTAATGATAGTTCAGTAGAAAAATACAAGCTGATTTTATTACTGGCGTGATTAATCAGAGAAATATCAATAATATAGTAAAATAGTTATTCTATTTTATTGCAAATTCAAGGAATAGCAAAAATTCGTCATGATATTTATCGGAGCGTGGGAAATACAATCAAGTTGAACGTACCGCGCAAGAAAAACGCCATAAGTTCAAGGTGAAAGTCGACTTTCCGAGCTGCGCATGAGGCTTGCAAATCGAAACTTTGATATCATGGTTGACAGATTCTATCACAGAAGCGAAAATTTTACTTCACGTTATGTTTGTCGTCATCTCAAAAAGCATATTTATGCGTTTCTAGATGTCATTTAGTTCAGTTCAGTTCAGTTCAGTTTGCACAGGATATTATGTGGCTGACAAGCCAATCGAGCGTCCAGAATTTCTTTCGGTGGAAAGCTGCGGAGAAGCGCCATCACTGCCGAAGGGTCAATCCTTTTTCTTCGTGTGGAACCTCTGATTGTCGTAGGACTAGGAGAATGTAGTTGGAGGAGCACCGCGCTATAATCGATGCACTGCCAAAAGGTATATTTCTTTCTTCTCTGTTTGCAATCTCTGATGATCGCGGTGCCAGGTGCTGTAGTAGTAGGATAGTAGTAGGACAGCAACGCGCAATAATCGATGCTGGAAAAAAGAAAAGGCAATTTCTCCTCACCAGCACGGTGAGAGGTCAGCTGATGGAGAATCGAGAATAGGAAGATGCTCTAAAATTGCTACAGTGAATAGCGAACAAAATGGAGGACAACCTAAGCATGGTAATCATGGGATGTAATCAGAGAATAACTTACCCCAGTCACGGTCTAAACCCTGCTTGAAAGTTGAGACGGAACTACAGGAGATAAGTTCTTCAGGAAGCTTGTTCCAGAAGTTGACCACCCTGAAGCTGAAAAGTTTTTCCTAGAATCTAGTCGACATCGTTCCTTAGCGAGCTTGAGTGCGTGTCCGCGAGTGCCCAACTTAGGACTTAAGGTAAAGATGTCATCTGGATTAACGCCGCTTAAGCCCTTTAAGATCTTAAAGGTTTCAATCAAATCACCTCTCAAACGACGACGCTTAAGAGAGAAAAGACCCAGAGCCCAAAGGCGATCAGCATAACTTTCCCACGCTGACCCTCAATCATGCGTGTTGCTAGTCGCTGGACGCTTTCAAGTCGAATGATATCCTTCTGGTAGTGATGACACCACGCCTGGACACAATATTCCAAATGCGGCCTGACTAACGCCTTGTAAAGTGGCAGAAACACGTCGGGACTTCTGCTGGAAAGCACCGACTTCAACCGAAAGAGCACATTGCGTGCACGTTGCGCTGCAACAGCGCATTGGTCCTCCCATTTGAAGTCAGCTCTAACTAGAACACCCAAGTCCTTAACCCGCTGTGTGGCATCAACGCTAATAGGAGTACCTGACACATGGACTGTGATCTTGTCGACCAGAGCAGACAAGAGTTGGCACTTATTGAGGTTCAGTGGGAGGTCCCAAAGTATGGACCAGTCAATGACCCGCTCGAGGTCGTGCAACAGAGTATCTTCATTCGTTGAACCAATGAAATTCACGTCATCCGCAAAAATGAAGCACGGGCACTCCAAGATAGGCGGCAAGTCATCGATAAAAATCAGAAAGAGCAGCGGACCTAGCACAGACGCTTGAGGCACCCCACTTATCACCTCCGTTTGGATCGACAACGTAGATTCTACTTTTACTCTAATGTTCCTATATATATATATATATATTTACACAATCATTTAAAAAGGAAAAAGTGCCACTCGGCAATGCACGAGATAAAGAAAGAAAGAAAAAAGGTACAATAGGAGGGGGAGTTTTTTGTCCATTGTTTCACATGTCGATTTTTTGATTTTTTTCACAAAGTTGAGGGGGGACACAAAATAGAATGCACTCTCTCTACTGTTGCCGGTTCTCAGCCATCGTCGACAGCGTGTCAAGCCACAGACACTCACTATCCCTTGGACCCCACCAAGGAAGCCGCGTTAGTCCGACCCGAGCTAAACCCAACGTCAAACGTTTTAAGGCATTCTTCCAGGTCAGCGGTTGTCCACCTGAACACCGCCGCCAGCCTGGGCCAACCGACACACGCAGCGCGCGGGAGGGTAGGCGCTCAGGCGCTCAGTTCCTACCTGTCAGGAATGCTTTTATCCAAGCAAGTAAACTACCCCGTATGCCTTTTGCTGCCAGCTTAGTTTCTAAAAATCTGTGGCTGACGGAATCGAAAGCCTTGCTAAAATCTAGGTAGAGCGCTTCGACCGGCTTCCCGTCATCCAACCTTTTCGTAGCAATATTGAGGAAACTCAAGAGGTTAGTCAAACAAGACCTCCCTTTCAGGAATCCATGTTGAGCTACACTAAGTAGAGAATGCTGGCAGAAATGCTGGCAGATTTTGTCGCGTATAAGTCTTTCCAATACTTTCGAGACGATGCTGGTCAGGCTGACTGGTCTATAGTTACCAAGAATCGACCTGCAACCATCTTTGTGTATTGGTACTACTATGGCTTCTTTCCACTCACGAGGAACCATTGCCGAGTGCAAACATGAATTGAAGAGCTCACATAGTGGTTCTGCAAGCACTGGGGCGAGATTTCGCAACATAATTGAGTGGATGTGATCCGGACCCTCTGCCTTGTTAGCACGAACATGAATAAGAGCACCATACACCTCCGCCTCAATAAAGGAAAAATCATAAAGTGCAAGGACACCAGATGGAAAGTTAGGCAACTCAGGCGGTGTGAGTAAAGAATTATTCCTTCGCTGAACGCTACTGAAAAACCTTGAGCAGGCTGCCGCCTTAGCTAGTGTTACGTTTTTGATATGGAGCTAATAATGCACCGGATATGCTTCCCACAATATTGCCCAACCGACTATTGAGAGAGAAGACCAAAGCTTCAAAGACGTTCGTATGGGAGCTCACTTCCAATAATAACAAACATGGTTTACTCATCCATATATATAGGCTGAGAATGCAAAAGGAAATGACCTTGGAAAATAGCACATTAAAACCGTGTCAAGGACTCGATGGACCAATCAGAATAAAGGGCGAATATGATCAAATTATAAACGTTATGATCAAATTATAATCATGTTTTTCGCGCCAAATAATTCAAATCTATGTTGACATACTGTCATATTAGAGTCGTAATATCTTCAAAGATATTGAGTTTTTAGGCAAAATAAACGTCTTTTCCCATTACCACCCTTTTTAAAAGTGACTCAGTACCAACAGAGCTTGGGGTTCACTTGAAGTGGTACGACAGTCTTGCGTCTTCGGTTAGTCCATCGTCGGGGTTCTAGTGCGCGATCGGGAGCGATAATGTCAGGTGGTATTTCAACCGGATGAGATGGGAGCTGGAAGGTATCAAATAGAAGATCCAACGGAAGATTCACTGGTTCCGCAGGTTCTAACTCCGACTGTCCTCTTGGTCTCAATTGATTGAGATGGCGTATCCAAACGTCGTTTCCAACTTGGATGTCGAACATAACGCTACCTCTCCGACATACAACCTTGCCCTCGATCCATGAGTTTCTTCGTTGTTGATAATCACGAGCATAGACGCTGGATCCCACTTTGAAGCTCCTCTGACTGAGATGCTGATGAACATGAGGTTGCGGAGGCTTCGGGACCATTGCTTCTAAGACACAATATATGGGATTACGTTGTTCAATCCCTTTTAACACACTCACGATAAATGGCTCAACCATCACACATTCTGTAGAAATTAGGGACCTTGGATTTAGATACTCCTCTTCTCTCAATTTTAATGAACAAGCTAGACACCTCATTGCGAGAGCAAGACAACACTTTAGCCTAATTAATCATAAATTCCTCTTACGCGAGAGTAAAATAGCATTATATAAGATGAAGGTCCTAGCAATTCTCGATTATTGTAATATCATCTATTCTCACATGGGTAGGCGTGATTGTTTTCTCTTAGAGAGACTTCAACGTTTATTCAGCAAAATAACTTTGGGCTATTCAAACCCCTTGCCTTATCTTGAAAGGTGTAATTTGCTGAATGTCCAACCACTATGGCTACGTAGAATTCGTCTGAATCGGCTTCTTTTCTTTCGAATCATTACCCAGCAACGAATTAAGCTCCAGTCTGGCATACGCTTTCACGATTATATCCGATATGATCTGCGCAATCGAACAAGGCTGTTGAATACCCCTATGTCTCGCACTAAAGTCAGACGTAAATTCTTCTTAGTTAGATATGCGCAACTTTGGAATTACCTTCCTCTTCATTTCCGTATGTGCACATCTACAGGGAAATTTAAAACTCTTGTAGAAACTCTTACTGTTCACTCACTATCCGAAATTCTTAAGATAAACTCTTCTCTAGATATTCTATACTCTCATGGGATCCCAGGTTTCTAATTTCACATCTTTCTCCACATATTAGTATATAAATGAATAAATAAATAAATTTTATTCTTGGAAATCCAAGGCATGTTAAACATGATCAATAATTTCCAAAAGCTTTGTACAATCAGATAATAAGATGTACATTTGCAAAAACAATTTGTTCAAGGTCATTTGTTTCAGCGGAATTTAACGTTCAATAAATATAAAGGTAACGGTATTTAAAGTTATTTCCAGGTAATCGGTACGTGATATGATATATTACGAAATCAAAGCTATTGCAAAAAAAGTCTAGAATGTTTCCGGCAACACTGATGATCAATGGATAAAGTCCATCAAAGATGCGCGAAGAATCTCTATTGTTGATGTTCCAGACTTTTTCATTTTGATGATTGTAAATAGATTGATCTTTCCTGACCATGAGCCGTTTTCTTGTTCTTGAGGTCTTATAGTATTCTCTGGATAACTGGTCATTCAAGTGTCAGGTTGCCGGACCTTAGATATGTTGTTACAAACCTTTATCGTAACCGTGCGTCTTATGATTATTTTTACCATATAACCATATCCTAAACCGTAGTCTGCTTACATTAAACCCATTTATGCATAAAAACATGCTTTGTCATAACGTATTTATTATAAAAACAAAAAAAGAAAAAAACGCTAAAAATGCTAAAAATATTGTTTTTTTGTGTTCATTTTTATCGTTTATAATGAATGTACTATTTTACAATGATAACCTCTCACCATATTAGTTCATCATGAGGTCTTATAGTATTCTCTGGATAACTGGCCATTCAAGTGTCAGGTTGCCGGACCTTAGATATGTTGTTACAACCCTTCATCGTAACCGTGCGTCTTATGATCATTTTTACCGTATTACCATATCCTGAACCGTAATCTGCTTACATTAAACCCATTTATGCATGAAAACATGCTTTGCCATAACGTATTTATTATAAAAACAAAAAAAGGAAAAAAACGCTAAAAATGCCAAAAATATTGTTTTTTGTGATCTTTTTTATCGTTTATAATAAATGTACTATTTTACAATGATAACCTCTCACCATGATGGTGAAGAGAATATTTTAAATTGTGTTCCAGTACCTCCGACTCCGAAACCAACTCCGATACTGGTCCTTGCTTCTTCCGCGTAAGACTGATTCTTCTACATGAACTGAAATCCATACTGGCAAACAGTTATGGTTTCCCTTATTAGACAATTCTTCGACTTTCCTGGATCGTACAACCGGCCCAAACCTCATGCAATTTTAAACCACAATCTCCCCTTATCCCCTCCATTTTCTGATATTTCAATTTAACTTCGGATTTTTATGTGCTTTTCTTCAATCACACCCACCAACATTCCGAAGAAGTCAATTTATATATATATGAAGGAACTTTCTTTATTTCGAAAATTTATTTTTACTGTGACATTTATATCTTCAAACGCACCATTTCCTTCATAACGTTTTATGTTATTTTCTTTTTTTCAATCTCTGCTCCAGAATTAATTGCATCCTCTTCGTTTGATTATTTCGATGCAATCTAGATGAAACTTTATTACTGTGTGACATTGCGCGAAACAAATTAACTTTCTTACCCTTGTAAATTTACCATCCTTTATTGAACGGAAAAATGTTTAAAAATTCCGCTTGAAAAGGTCATCTTACAATTTATTTATTTTGTACACATTGATAACCTGATCATGTTTTGCACGCCTTGGTTTACCAAGAATATAGTATTATTATTATTATTATTATTGCGTTATTGACTGTACGAAGTTTTCTACCCATTAGTGCCTCTGCTGGCGTTTGACTATTCATCAGGGATTCGTGTGGGGTCGTCCGGTAGACTAACAGGAATCGTTGCAAGTTGTCGACGGTAGTCCCCTCCCCTCGAGACTTGAGCATTGCTCTTTTGAATGTGTCGACAAACCTTCCCGCTTGTCCGTTCGATTGGGGATGGTAGATCGGAGTCCGGATATGCTCAATTGCATTCTTCTTGCAGAATTCGGCAAAATGAGCTGATGTGAATTGGGATCCATTATCTGAGACAATGGTGTCGGGAACTCCGGGTTGGCTGAATATCGAAGTGAGTGCTCCGATTGTGGTCGAACTTGTAACAGGAGAGTGCGGGATGATTTCTGGCCATTTTGAATAAGCGTCTACCAAGACTAAGTAGGTGGTTCCGTTGAGTGGGCCGGCGAAGTCAATGTGGATACGCGACCATGCTTTTTCAGGTCGAGGCCACGGAACTGGTGTTGCGTGAGCAGGAAGTTTTGCCGCTTGTTGACAATTGGTACAGCGCCTGACAAACTCGGTGATGTCAGCGTCCATTCCTGGCCAGTGGGCGAAACTTCGAGCGATTGCTTTCATCCGATTGAGCACCGGATGTCCAGCATGAAATTGACGTATTATCCGTTGACGCAAAGCAGCGGGAATAACGACTCGAGCACCAAACATGAGACAGTCATCCACGATTGATAAGGATTCCCGTCTTTGGAACAGTTGATTGTCATTCAATTGTGGTGCTAGCCTAGGCCATCCATATTGAACATACCTGATAGCTTCTGAGAGAACCTCGTCGTCGTTCAGGGTCCTCTTGATATCTGCGACTGTCACAGGAAGGTTTCGCACTGCTGTGGTCAACTGATCGCGTACATACTACTCAGTTGATATAGCTGCAATCCTGTCAAAAGGTGCGCTGCTGCACTAAATTTGGTTGCACACAGCATTGATTGGCTGATCTGATGAAAACCTCTGCTGGTTTTGCTGCGGCTTTGAAAATGATCTCGAAATCTTTGGTTTCGACGAAACTTGTTGTTTCGTTCTGGATCTGCAGAATCCTTCTTTGTGACCTGTGACGTTGCACTGACTGCAACGGTGTTGTTTGAAGGGACAATATCGGGCGTAGTGCCAGGCTCCGCAATGCCAACATGAAGACGGTGTCTTCTTTGCGCTGGAAACTTGTGGCGAATGCCAATTGCTTTGCTGAACGGCATGGACGGTGTCGGTGCCATGATTCCCATGTTGAATCATTGCCGAATCTTCTTGGAGACGGACCAGTCGTAGATATTCATCACCAATGGCTTGGAGAGTGAATGAGGGTTCTTGCTTAAGTTTGTTGAGCATTCGCGTTCGAATGTCAGCGAAACGCGGAGATACCAGGCTGCATATGAATGTCAAGGACTTGAACTGGTCGTCTGTGAGGGACCGCAACTTGAAGCGTTCACATTCGCGATTGACAATGCCCATGTGCGTCAGGAAGTCGTCCGTGTCGTTCATTTTCAGCTTGAGGCACCTGTAACGTGTGTTAAAGAGAGATACATGCTCACCGAAAAGTTCAATCAGTGACTTGATCGTCTCATCAAAAGTTCTATCCCGAGGTTTCTTGGGAAGGATCAGGTTGCAGTACTTATGCAACTCTGCTGGGCCAAGTTTACGTAGCAGCAGCCGGACTTCCCATGCATCATCTTGGGCTGAAAAATCAACACCAGAAAGATCTTCATAACGCCTGAATCAAGTTTCAAATGTGACGTTAGCTTCCGGATCATAGGGGAATTCTGCGATGCTGTTCGCAATTCCGTCAACGGAGGGTGGAATAACACGTACTTCAGTGTTTGGTACTTGCTTCTGAAGCAGAAGTTCCATCAGCATCATTTGTCGCTCCAAAAGAATTTCTATTTTAGATTGTTCCATGATTTCGTAACTTGAATAAACCCGTCGCCAAACTGTTACGTTCTTGATATGAAGCTAATAATGCACCGGATATGCTTCCCACAATATTGCCCAACCGACTATTGAGAGAGAAGACCAAAGCTTCAGAGAAGTTCGTATGGGAGCTCACTTCCAATAATAACAAACATGGTTTACTCATCCATATATATAGGCTGAGAATGGAAAAGGAAATGACCTTGGAAAATAGCACATTAAAACCGTGTCAAGGACTCGATGGACCAATCAGAATAAAGGGCGAATATGATCAAATTATAAACGTTATGATCAAATTATAATCATGTATTTCGCGCCAAATAATTCAAATCTATGTTGACATAGTGTCAATATAGAGTCGTAATATCTTCAAAGATAATGAGTTTTTAGGGAAAATAAACGTCTTTTCCCATTACCTCCCTTTTTAAAAGTGACTCAGTACCGACAGAGCTTGGGGTACACTTGAAGTGGTACGACAGTCCTGCGTCTTCGGTTAGTCCATCGTCGGGGTTCTAGTGCGCGATCGGGAGCGATAATGTCAGGTGGTATTTCAACCGGAGAAGATGGTAGCTGGAAGGTATCAAATATAAGATCCAACGGAAGATTCACTGGTTCCGCAGGTTCCAACTCCGACTGTCCTTCTCTTGGTCTCAATTGATTGAGATGGCGTATCCAAACGTCGTTTCCAACTTGGATGTCGAACACAACGCTACCTCTCCGACATACAACCTTGCCCTCGATCTATGGGTTTCTTCGTTGTCGATAATCTCGAGCATAGACGCTTGATCCCACTTTGAAGCTCCTCTGACTGAGATGCTGATGAACATGATGTTGCGGTGGCTTCGGGACCATTGCGTTATTGACTGTACGAAGTTTTCTACCCATTAGTGCCTCTGCTGGCGTTTGACTATTCATCAGGGATTCGTGTGGAGTCGTCCGGTAGACTAACAGGAATCGTTGCAAGTTGTCGACGGTAGTCCCCTCCCCTCGAGACTTGAGCATTGCTCTTTTGAATGTGTCGACAAACCTCTCCGCTTGTCCGTTCGATTGGGGATGGTAGATCGGAGTCCGGATATGCTCAATTGCATTCTTCTTGCAGAATTCGGCAAAATGAGCTGATGTGCATTGGGATCCATTATCTGAGACAATGGTGTCGGGAACTCCGTGTTGGCTGAATATCGAAGTGAGTGCTCCGATTGTGGTCGAACTTGTGGCAAGAGAGAGCGGGACGATTTCTGGCCATTTTGAATAAGCGTCTACCAAGACTAAGTAGGTGGTTCCGTTGAGTGGGCCGGCGAAGTCAATGTGGATACGCGACCATGCTTTGTCAGGTCGGGGCCACGGAACTGGTGTTGCGTGAGCAGGAAGTTTTGCCGCTTGTTGACAATTGGTACAGCGCCTGACAAACTCGGTGATGTCAGCGTCCATCCCTGGCCAGTAGGCGAAACTTCGAGCGATTGCTTTCATCCGATTGAGCCCCGGATGTCCAGCATGAAATTGACGTATTACCCGTTGACGCAAAGCAGCGGGAATAACGACTCGAGCACCAAACATGAGACAGTCATCCACGATTGATAAGGATTCCCGTCTTTGGAACAGTTGATTGTCAATCAATTGTGGTGCTAGCTTAGGCCATCCAGATTGAACATATCTGATAGCTTCTGAGAGAACCTCGTCGTCGTTCAGGGTCCTCTTGATATCTGCGACTGTCACAGGAAGGTTTCGGACTGCTGTGGTTAACTGATCACGTACATACCGCTCAGTAGATATAGCTGCAATCACCACGTCCCCGTCACTGCCTGTTTCGTTTGAGAGTAGACGGGATAGGGCGTCTGCTTGACCAAAATCTTCTGTTCTGCAGCATTGAATCTTGAAATCGTAACCAAGAAGAGTGAGGGCCCAACGTTGCAGACGGTTGGCTGAATGAGCAGGGATCCCTTTCTTCGATCCAAATACCGAAATGAGCGGTTTGTGGTCCGTCAGCAGGGTGAAACTTCGACCGTAGATCAACTTGTGAAACCGTTTGACTGCGAACACGAGGGCCAACGTTTCCTTTTCTATCTGGCCGTACTTCTTCTCTGCTGGTGTCAGTGTTCGTGATGCATGCATGATAGCTTTCTCCGTTCCGTCAGTAAACTTGTGAGAGATGACCGCACCAACGCCATGGCTAGAAGCATCAGCGGCTACAACGATTGGTAATACCGGATCGTAATGCGTCAGCAGCAGCTCGGAACTCAGCATTGTTTTCACGGTGACGAAAGCATCTTCGCAATCGGGTGACCAGTTCCATGCCATGTCTTTCTGGAGAAGGCTGTTGAGCGGTGCACGAACATTGTGTAGTGATGGTAAGAAAGCGCTGTAGTAACTTACCAGTTCAAGAAATGAACGAAGCGTAGAGACATCTGTGGGTGCCGGCATTCGTTTAATAGCTTGGATATTCGCTGGATCAGGATGACGACCAGAAGCATCGAAGATGAAACCAAGGTATTTGATGGAATCCAGGTAAAACTGGCATTTCTCTGTACGAAGCCGGAGACCGCTGTCTTGTATCCTTTGTAAAACATCTTCCGTACGAGACTGTAGCTCACCCGTGTTTCTGCCAACGATTAGAATGTCGTCCATGTAGACCGCAACGCCTGGAATACCTGCCAAAATCGTGTCGATCGCTTGTCGGAAGATCGCGGGTACGGTCTTGACGCCAAATGGGAGTCTGTTGAATTGATACAGTCCACGATGGGTATTGATCGTTAAAAAACTCACGTGATTCAGGTGCGACTTCCACTTGAAAATAAGCTTCTGCCAGATCGAGTTTCGCAAAGCAGGTGCCGCCATTAAGTATGGTGAAGAGATCATCTGGTAACGGGAGTGGGTAGTGGTGAGTCTCAAGTGCATCATTGAGACCAGTCGAGAAATCTGCGCAAAGGCGAATCGAGCCATTGGTTTTCTTCACCACGACGATGGGTGCTGCCCAAGATGAGTACGTTACCGGAGAGATGATTCCAAGTTCATGTAGACGCTGTAGTTCCATCTCGACTTGGGGAAGTGAGGCATATGGTACAGGTCGTTTGGGGCAAAATACTGGCTTGGCTCCTGGACGAAGTTGAAGGACTGCTTGTGTATGCTTGCACTTACCAGGATCCTCTTTGAACAGATCGGAAAACCGGTTGACGATTTGATCGATTCTGTTTGAGGGTGCACTGCTGCACTGGATTTGGTTGCACAGAGCATTGATTGGCTGATCTGCCAGTTGGAGATCTTCGATCCAATCGAGTCCGAGAAGATTCAAGTTCGCTTTGGCGATGTAGCAGGTACATGATGCTGTTTTCTCTCGGAAAGACACACAACACTTCAGTTGCCCGATTAATTTGAGTGATCCACCACAGGCACTGGTTGCAGGCGGACATGTTGAATAGATACGTGGGCTGCCAAGATTTTTCCAAATTGCTTCAGAGATGATTGTGATGTCCGATGCTGTATCCAGTTGAAGCTGAACGGGTATACCGTTGATCTGGATAGAGATGAACCGCCGTCTCGGAGATGAACTTACTTGGAATGTTGTTGTGACGCTGAGCGCGTGTCCGCTTGGTGAATGCTTCCAAGGAGCCCTGGGCTTTGATGCAAACCTCTGCTGGTTTTGCTGCGGCTTTGAAAATGGCCTCGAAATCTTTGGTTTCGGCGAAACTTGTTGTTTCGTTCTGGATCTGCAGAATCCTTCTTTGTGGCCTGTGACGTTGCACTGACTGCAACGGTGTTGTTTAAAGGGACAATATCGGACATAGTGCCAGGCTCCGCAATGCCAACATGGAGACGGTGGCTTCTTTGGGCTGGAAACTTGTGGCGAATGCCAATTGCTTTGCTGAACGGCATGGACGGTGTCGGTGCCATGATTCCCATGTTGAATCATTGCCGAATCTTCTTGGAGACGGACCAGTCGTAGATATTCATCACCAATTGCTTGGAGAGTGAATGAGGGTTCTTGCTCAAGTTTGTTGAGCAGTCGCGTTCGAATATCAGCGAAACGCGGAGATACCAGGCTACATATGAATATCAAGGACTTGAACTGGTCGTCTGTGAGGGACCGCAACTTGAAGCGTTCACATTCGCGATTGACAATGCCCATGTGTGTCAGGAAGTCGTCAGTGTCATTCATTTTCAGCTTGAGGCACCTGTAACGGGTGTTGAAGAGAGATACCTGCTCACCGAAAAGTTCAATCAGTGACTTGATCGTCTCATCAAAAGTTCTATCCCGAGGATTATTGGGAAGGATCAGGTTCCAGTACTTATCTAGCTCTGCTGGGCCAAGTTTACGTAACAGCAGCCGGACTTTCCATGCATCATCTTGGGCTGAAAAATCAACACGAAAAAGATCTTCATAACGCCTGAACCAAGTTTCAAATGTGACGTTAGCTTCCGGATCATAGGAGAATTCTGCGATGCTGTTCGCAATTCCGTCAACGGAGGGTGGAATAGCACGAGGTTCTGTGATTGGTACTTGCTTCTGCAGAAGAAGTTCCATTAGCATCATTTGTCGCTCCAAAAGAATTTCTATCTTGGATTGTTCCATGATTTCGTAACTTGAATAAAACCCGTCGCCAAACTGTTACGTTCTTGATATGGAGCTAATAATGCACCGGATATGCTTTCCACAATATTGCCCAACCGACTATTGAGAGAGAAGACCAAAGCTTCAGAGAAGTTGTATGGGAGCTCACTTCCAATAATAACAAACATGGTTTACTCATCCATATATATAGGCTGGGAATGTAAAAGGAAATGACCTTGGAAAATAGCACATTAAAACCGTGTCAAAGACTCGATGGACCAATCAGAATAAAGAGCGAATATGATCAAATTATAATCATGTTTTTCGCGCCAAATAATTCAAATCTATGTTGACATAGTGTCAATATAGAGCCGTAATATCTTCAAAGATATTGAGTTTTTGGGGAAAATAAACGTCTGTCCCATTACGTGTACTGTACCGCTTGCGTTGCCATTCTCTGAACCACGATAAGCCATACAGTCCTCAACAGAAGATCTCCAGCGCGAGCGGACCAAAATATGATTCAGATGGTGTGCAGTGCGTTCGTCGTTAGAATACCATGTCATTAAGTGCCCCCGGGGATGCTGAAAGCCCGTGTTCGTCACTATAAGACTATTAAAGCTCGCGAAATCAAGTATGCGCTCACCATTTTCGTAATGTGTCCCAAGAATGAACTTGCCAATTATTCGCTAGGTAGTCGCGTCCGGTGCACCTGTACGGGCATTCCGGTCACCAGCAATGATCAGCATCTCACACCTAGGGATTTTATCTACGGCCTTTTGTAATTCCTCGTAAAATGCGTCCTTGGAGGCATCGTCGGTGGGCATGTTATGCGCGTAAACAGACAAAACACTCAGGTTGACCGGTTTTTCAGGGAAACGCATAACCAAAATTCGTGGTAAAATGGCTTCCCATAACGTTAGAGCATTTTGGGCCTTCGCATCAAGCGCAATCGCAACGCCATGTAGCCCGGCGTTGTCAGTTGGTCCACTGTGGTACAACCAGTAGGAGATGTCTCTTCCTGGAATCTTGATACGAATGCAGCCAGTGCCCGATATTCTTACCTCCGACAAGCAGCCTATACTCACGCAATAGTCGCAGAGACTGCGCGTCGTGATGCATTGGCTACCGGGATCGAAGAGCGTCCTGACATTCCAACATGAGAGAAACAGGGGGAGCTGGTATTAAGGAACCCAACTTGCTTACATTGTACCCCAGCCGCATCAGGCGCGTCGCCTACCGGGCACGCCGTAGCGTTAACGATATTTTGTAGTGATGTGAGAGTTATGTAATGTCTTGGGAATTGGGGTACAAAGCGGCGTCCCCAGCACCAATCGGCGTTTGTTCGAGTCAGCTTCTCTAGCCTTTGCACAACGAACTGCGGCCTGCAAGGCAGCAGGGTGTTGCAAGAAAGAGGTGGTATGCACCAACTAACCATCTACGTGACTTCTCCAGATTTTCATCTGGGTTTTCTCCCGAAGCTTTTCCTGTGATCGAGTATCCCACAAGGCAGCAGAGGTTTAAAATCAGGGTTTTCCTTCCCCTAGATAAACTGCCCTCCCAGATTAACGAGTTCCATTTGCTCGAAATAAACTGGTTTTCAGACGCCAGCCACTCGCCCTCGTCCCTTCTCTGGTTGGTAGAAGCAGTTCCCCCTGGCTCGGGGAGCCATTCGTGTAGGCCAGGAGCTGGACTTGGTTGCCAGAGGCTATTTGAGACGCGCGCCACGTGGGAGCATTTTATAGAAAGTGGGAGCTTATCCCCACTGCCACTCCCGGCTATGACAATCTTTGGAACCGCATTCCCAAATTAACCATTCATAACCGGTTTACGGCTGCTAACTGTTTCGTCAAGTGGAGACAGCAAGATCATTATTCGTTAGCATTTAAATCTGGATTGTTTAAACACGAGCAAAGGCTGATACTGACATAATTTGATCAGGAATCATATTTATAGGTTTCTTAGGACTGATTAGGGTTGGCGTGAAAGGATAGCTTTTATCATTTTTCTTGAAAACTTTGATACTCAAATGGTGTCTTAATTACTGTGGCTGTATTTTTGTTGAAGTCCTCGTCACCATCGTTGGAAAGTGAAGTTTTAATGATAAACTTTTATAGAACGCTATTCCAAAATACAAAATTAACAAGCCATATCATTCTTTAAAAGAATTAAGCTGATATTATCTGAGATAAATGGCCTAAAATGTTTGGAAATCATAACCAATCGCATATGCCAAACACCTAGAACGAAAATTTAATCGCGAATTTACACAGCCTGTAAAACAGGACGCCGTATGACTTCATTCTTGTAGAATCAATTGGTTTCATTTGGAAAATCAAAATGAAATGTACGCAATCTCAAAAAAACTCGTAATCCGACACGCCCCACGGTAGTATCAAGAGACTCTTGACCAAGGAATTTGAAAATATTTGAGACCGATCGGGATTCCATAATCATGAAAAGAAAGTTTGCAATGAATCAGTTATAGCAAGTTTTTTGGTAACGTTTCGCTTCTGAACACAGAAGCTTCGTCAGACCAAGGGTGTCGGTACGAACAGTGTTCAGGTTTAAATGGCATTTTCTTGACCAATCCTGAGTTCTCTAAGATAGACAGGCGAGATCAAGACAATTGATCACTCCCCCTAAATGCTGTGTTAATCCCTAAATTGTTTATTTAGTTTGCAGGTGCGAACAGCGTTCGTTGACACACTGCTTACGTAATCCATGTGCACATTAGATGTTATGCACGTTAATCCTTATCCGTTGCAGAACCGAACGCCAGATTGTTGAGATATCCTCGTTCACCGCATTCGCCACAGCCTTTGTTATTTCAACAGCCTCGGCGCCAAGTCTTTCCCTATAAGATTTCACACCCCGTCTTATCACTTCCTACTGTGACCAGTGTTTAGCACGTGTTCAGCTAGGGCAGAATCAGTAATTGATGTTCACTGGAATTGTGGGGTTGCTTTCCTACTCGTTTCCTATGTTCGTTTACCCTAGTGCGGATCGGTCAAATAAATACCATTTAAACCTGATCACATCCTTGGTCTGACGAAGCTTCTGTGTTCAGAAGCGAAACGTTACCAAAAAGACTCTTGACCAAATTCAAAATGAAATTCTTATATAAACATTTTCTCTCGACAGCAAGTAAATGTTGTTTTTACGCCAAATGTCTCTATAAAAACATCACGTGTCCTAATTGATGTAAAGATAATCACTTGAGAATAAATCTTAGCTTTGCAGTGCGATAAAATTATTTCTTTTATAAGCAATGCAATGTTGATGATCATCATCATCATCATTCGAGAGAGCAGTGCAACATTTTCTTATTTTCTCAAGTGAACTATTCAGCTATTTTTTGCATATTGTTTGCTGTGCAATTCAAAATTGCCTTACTTTTGAGGTATATTTAGGCTGGAACATGTTAGCAAGCCGCATAAAAGGCTTCATTCACGTGGATACCTATAATTGATAACAAAGTTTGTATATATTATTTCTATATTAGTTCTAAATTTGACAAATTGAGAATTAATTCGATTTTTGATGGCTCTTGCGAAAATACTAGACAGACAATTATGAGACCGTCAGCTAAAAAAGGTTAAAAGCTCTAGGAACGGAGTCTAGTTGGAAATTTCCCTTCCATGTTACACAGCTTAAATTCAACCCATTTATTTCATAGTTTCAGACACCAAGTGTACATACTGATCGCTTTTTTTCTGGGCTTAATAAACGGAAACCAATATAATAGAATCGAAATTTCATCGAAGCGTGTCTATCTTACAGTGACTAAAAC
>JACCGJ010000109.1:37659-67345 GCA_013407085.1 Atriophallophorus winterbourni
AGCATTTAAATGTGTATTTAGCTATAACTACAGAGTTTTATCAATGGCGAAAAATAGAAAGTTTAAATTGAGAGCTTGCATTTATGTAATAATTATAGTGAGAACTCTGTGTCTGCTTCTGTTATTCGTGAATCATCGTTAATCAGTTTTATTTCAAATTTGTAATTTCCTTAAATTTTTGGAAGCAATTAATTCGAAAAAAATATTTCCTATATATTTCCAATTGGTATAATAAATAACTATAAAAGAAAACTGCCAAGTATTTCGCAATTTTATAGGTGATAATATAATATTCTGTAGACAAATATTTCCTTTCTAAACCCTGAACGTTTCTCTTCATTAGGTAATTTGTCATGCTATTTTTAGGCATTTAGGCACTAATGCTCAACTGTTTCAAGTGCTGAATACTGCATTTGTTAACTCATCGCAAATCGTAGTTAGCAAAAAATAGTTATTTCTTGGTTATATATCTTCTGCTCATTCATTTGTTTATAAATTTTGTAGTCTTTATTACCAGCATTTTGAAATCTCCAACGCAAGTTGTGTTGCACAAAAATGGAAATTAAATTTCAAATTTGATCTGGATTCACATTTCTTAAAGTAGGAGTTGGAAGTTTAAATCGTGTGAGCTGTTATGACTGAAAAACTAGTGCATAGACAAATAAAAAAAATTAAAAATTAAAATAAAATGATCACTAATGGGTATGACCCGAACGTTACTTGTTATGCATAATATTTATATCAAATTCTTTGTGTACCGTTTCACACTAAGCCAAATGATACTTAAACCGCATTTACAAATTTGGCTGCAAAATGTCTGGTCTAATGTTCGTAAGTACTTTTTCAGTGAAAGATTACTGGAATCGTCATCCTGAGGAAAATGTTTGTTCCACTTCTTTAGGGGGTTAAACGAAAAGACTAGGCTCTCGGTGACCTTTTTTATTTCCTGAATTTTATCCGTAATTGCTAAGTTGGTATGATCTTCATGTTGTCTTTAGAACGAACTAATGTCTCTCCTCACATATGGGTGGTGAGAGGAGTATTTCTTTTGCATTTCAGATTACTCTCATACCATAAAAAATTGCGAAGATATTTTTTAAGTGGTGGACGTTTTCTGGAATACCACTGAAAGAAATATGGACGCTCGGTTGGCCCGTAAGCTACTTACTGTCCTGCGCGAACTGAAATAAACTGTTGTCTGCATCAGTCGACAAAGCTAGATTAACTACAAATAGCGGTAAGGTCGACTTTAAATCTATTCAGACGGTTAAAGATTTAGGTATAGTCCTAAAAGCGGAATTCAAGTGGGCTGAACAGCCAGATCGTGACATGAGATGTTTCTTGACCTCCTTCTATGAATATGCAGGTCAACTGACGATAGAATTGGCAGAAAAATGTTGTTCATTTAAAAATTATACGGTTTTTAAAACGATTTTATAAACTGCGAAAAAATCGAAAAATATAAAGACTCGTGTTAAATGTCACGTATTAAATGTATGCAAAAATGTTTCCCTAGCTAACCACTCACCAGCTTTGTGAAGAGAAACTAATTCCAAAGTATTGTCTAGCTCAAATCCTCCGCATTTACACAATACTACCAGTTTCTGGCTGTTTGCCCTCATCAGGTTGAGGCAGTAAAATTAGGTTCAGTGACTCTTGAAACTGTGGATAAATGGTAAACAACGTTACACTTGAATGCCACTGTTGCATATGGTTCGTACAACGTACCACGATGTTAAAACACAGAATCACAAAGTGATTCTTAGTCAAGCACTCAAGGAACTTATGGATGTCACAAGTGATGTGTTGCTCACATCCCCGCACTTGCACACCACTACCGGTTCATGGCTGTTTGCCTTTATCAGGTCGAGACAGAAAGATATTTTTAGCTAGCCTTGAAACAGTGGCTAAATGGTAAACAAAGTTATACTTGAAAGTTGGTGTTACGCAGGGTTCGTTCAACGAACCATACCCCACGCTTACACGCCACTTTAATGATATTTTATTGCTTCAATATCGTAATAGTAAACATTCAACAACTGGAAATACATCATCATCATCTCGATCCTTGAGATTTAATCTTGTGGAAATTGGATCCGCGAAATAATATATTAACGTGGATATGATTACCGTCCAAGCACCGGTATCGTATAAAATAAAATCGGAATAACTATGGTGAAAACACGTGATTTAGAAGACGAAAAGTTGCACAAGCGTCATGCAGATCAAATCATATACCAGTATTCAGGTCAGTCGCGTTCTAATAATGATTTGGTTATGCATAAAAACACAACACTTCAATTGTCTCAAGTCTCACTGAAGCTAATATAAGTTTCTTTACCTGATGACGGCAAACAGTCAGAAACCGATAGTGGTGTGTAGGTACGGGGAATGTGAGAAAAACATTAATTTGGTGATCCATAAGCGCCTTAACTACTTGACCGAGCATTATTATGTGATTCTTTGTTTTGAACATCGAGTTTCGTTGTATGAACCATATGCAACAGTAACTTTAAAGTATAACTTTGTTTACCACTTAGCCACTGTTCCAATGCTCACTGCATATAAAATTACAATTTCCATCTGATGACAGAAAACAGCCAGATATGGGTAGTGGTGTGTAAATGCGGGTGATAAAAGCATCACATAACTGTTGTCCTCCATAAGCGCCATGAGTGCTTGACCCAGAATCACTTTTTAATTCTGTGTTTTTGAACATCGTGTTTCGTTGTACGAACCCTATGTAACAGTAACTTTCAAGTATAACTTTGTTTACCACTTATCCACTGCTTCAAGGCTCACTGAACCAAATCTTACTGTCTCCACCTGATGACGGCAAACAGCCTGATTTTGGAAGTGGTGTGTACTTGCAGGGGATGTGAGCAATATGTAACATTGGTCCTCCATAAGGCCTTGAGTGCTTGACCAAGAATCACTTTGTGTTGTTTTTCGAACCCTGTTTAACAAATGCTTTGAAGTATAAGCTTTAGAAACCCATTCCGTGTTTTATCTCTCGTAGCGACATATAACTGGAAGCGAAAAACGATCCTGAAAACACCTGATGTATCATCGTAGACGACGAGTATATCAAAGAACATGAAACCTTCTTTTGCGGTGGTGTGCGCTCCTTTGAAGCTTTTCGTCGACAGAAATTCTGAACGATCGAATGGCTTATCAGCCATTTACAGTTCTTTTCCAAATGAACTGAACAGAAAAGAACAAATCAGATTTTTCTTTCGTCTTCTTTTTGATAGACAACAGAGGGCTATGACTATGTAAGTAGCATTTCTTTCTGTCACCAACATAGCCGGGAGAATCTCAGTTGAATAATTCTTTTCCTGGGTTGTTCATCTTCGCTGCGATTACAGACGGCACATTATTTACCAGATCCTTGAATTGGTTTTCGGATCTTGCTGCAATTACCTTTTCCGGGAGCGCATTCCACAAGTTATTCATTCTTGTTTAGAGCGGGAATCCTTGTGTTAGGCGTTGTGTTCTTAGCTTTTGAAGCTTTATAGCATATCATCGGGTTCTGAAGCCCGCAACGAGAGGGAAAAACTCGCACAGCTTGTTACCATAAGCTTCCAGTAATATGCGACGTGTTAGAAGCAAGTCATAGCGCACACGCGGAATACTGAGCAACATGAGGTTGAGGCGTTGAACTCTTTCCGGATAAGGAATTCACTTCAATCCTTGTAATCTTTTCGTCGCCTGCCGTTCAAGTAAATACTGCACAATTTCTGGCGGGATCGATATATCCGGCATTCCGGCGCCGCTCTCATTAAGCAGAGGATTTTGAATCTTCTATTCAATGTGAACAGAACTGTACTAAGCGGCGAGAAGAACTACTTTACGTTCATCTTCATGTTCAGTCGAACTTCTGATAGACTTGAACCAAGGTACTCGTTGAGAAGCTTTCGTTCTACGTCTTACACAAACGAGTGTTAAATCACCGATTGCCTTCGCCCACCCAATAAGTTATATAATTCTCTTTTTTTCTCTTTTTAATTAGGTGCACTTGTTGCGGATAACTTTGTTGGTCAAAATAGTCATCGCTGAATACACTGGAAGAGAACTTCTGTCATAACCGCTTTTTTCATGTATTTACGAATAATGTTATCAAACCAAGGCTGCACCTCAGCGAAGCATCTTCCACTCATAAATCTGGCATGATTTTCAAGAAATCTGATTTTAACAAAAAGCCTAAACAACAGATATCAGCATTCGTAGATGTAGGGTGTGACCAGTTAACGGAGTAATACAGTCGTGATTAGATTCTTTGTTCATAATTTCCAGTTGTTTCTCCGGGCATTCGTAAGTAATCTCGGTTGAAGACTTCTATTCCAAACCAGCCATTAAGAGCAGTGTTCGCTGCAACCATTAGAAGTCTCGATCGATAGTTTCTTAGCATCGGAA
This sequence comes from Atriophallophorus winterbourni, assembly GCA_013407085.1. Taxonomy (NCBI): domain Eukaryota; kingdom Metazoa; phylum Platyhelminthes; class Trematoda; order Plagiorchiida; family Microphallidae; genus Atriophallophorus; species Atriophallophorus winterbourni. Next base: position 42,076 of record JACCGJ010000109.1, read on the forward strand.
AATCTGAATGTGGAAATCAAATCCAATATAGAACGAACATGTCCGAGGCATATCCATGTAGAATCGCTCATATTCTGCACCGAATTCAGTTCCAAAATCGTATCTAGGAATTCTTATTGGGACGGTTTAACCCTTGAAACTCAATCCGCCCAGTTTATATCGGGTGCATTCAAATCTCCAAGAGCGATACAGTCGATAGTGATACCATGCCGTTTGATTTGAGAATATAACGCATCAAATTTAGCACGAGGTTTGCGGTAAATGACCCCAGTTGATGCAGCCACATAGCTAGACTTCAATTTAAACCAGAAGCTTCCGGCATTTCCAGCTTCATGTGGAAACCTTTCTAATACTTTCAAAATCAGGTGCTTTCTGAAGTATACAGCAACGCCACCGGCAGATCATGATGCTACTCCGTCACTTCTGAAAAGCGTATAGTGTGGTAGCGCGCACTTCATATCAGATCTATCAATTGTTGACTGGGGTTCCGTAACAGAAATTATATCTGGCTTTCGCCGACAGACAATTCCATTAACCTCGTAAAGTATATTCCGTAGATTCCTCACGTTGAAAAGCACTACTTAGAATCAGTTCACAGAAGGATTGAATAGGGTTGGATTGACAGCGGCTTCCAAAGAATTTGTTGGCTTCTCCTCACTAACCCAAAATCCACCATATGGAGATTTACCTCGACAGATTCTAAACGTCCTCGCTATTCGTGGGTGACAGTTTCATTTTAATTCTACCCTCAAGGGACATGTCACGTTGTATCTTGAACAGCTATCTCTTAAGACGATGAATGCGTCTTAGTACCATTAGGAATTTCTTATCGCAAGCTAAAACAATGTTAGTGTCCACGATTTAGCCTCCTCATTATTCCGGTCAAGTCGGAAAGCAGAAATAATGGTAATTCATCCATCCCATTCATGAAATAGCTTGAAAAATGGATTGTAGGAAAGTGCGTTCTTGCTGTAAACGTATCTCATCAGTGTCCCCAGTTTGTTCACGAGCATTCACAATAATAGGGCATCGCCTTCAAGAATCCAAATGTGTCTCCTTTGAGACTGGAACTCTAACAGCGTTTTTAGTAGTAGGGACACATTGCACTACATGAAGCTGATCTTCTATTTTGCTCAATCTTTGTGCCATGATTTTATAGCCCGTATCACAAGGTAGACCTTTCAAAGTCACGTCTGCATAAGTTTTATTCATTTCTGCCTTTGAGCAATCGGTGTTGAAAGCTGGCATGCGCCAAGTCCATACACATTCGATGTATCATCGGTTCTAAGACTATTTTGTAAACTGTTGGTAGTCGAGGAAGCGAATGGCACGCAAGCATTCTTCACATAAAGGTGGTGTCTGTCCTCAGCTAAGGTTGAGTCACTATCTATGCATCCTAATTCTAGCCCTTTAGCGGTTTTTGTAGATGCATTTACGACTATATTCTGACTATATATGGTTGTAAAATTTGATGGTGGAAGGAATAGTTTACATACCGTGCTGAGAATATAGCATGATGTCTCCTGAAGGGAACGGAATTTTTCATGGCTTCATCCCTCCGCACGTAATATGTATCCAGTTGAAACATATTTCACATTGTACAGATTTCGCGTTATCCAGCAACCTATTTAGAGCATACAATACAGAGTCCTCAGAGCGAGCAGCGAGGAACCGATTCCCTTAGATCTTCCTTGCAGTAGGGGCTGTATTATTTACTTTTGCAGTTTTTCTAGTCACAACCATTTTAAAATCCGTTGAAAACCAAATTAACACAACATCAAAGGATTTGTAAGAAGCAAAATTCCTCGTTGACCTTCAAGTTCAAAACGATTTAATTTATATTTGTATTATAAAATTTACATTTATATTATATTTAATGTTTTGCTATCAAGCCTAATTTATCGGTTAAGTTTAAGGCGCGTTATCGTATAAAAATACATTCCAATGTTTTCATTTTTGTTCATTGTTTCGCCTATGGGCTCTGGGTCTTTTCTCTCTTAAGCGTCGCCGTTTGAGAGGTGATTTGATTGAAACCTTTAAGATCTTAAAGGGCTTAAGCGGCGTTAATCCAGATGACATCTTTACCTTAAGTCCTAAGCTGGGCACTCGCGGACACGCACTCAAGCTCGCTAAGGAACGATGTCGACTAGATTCTAGGAAAAACTTTTTCAGCTTCAGGGTGGTCAACTTCTGGAACAAGCTCCCTGAAGAACTTATCTCCTGTAGTTCCGTCTCAACTTTCAAGCAGGGTTTAGACCGTGACTGGGGTAAGTTATTCTCTGATTACATCCCATGATTACCATGCTTAGGTTGTCCTCCATTTTGCTCGCTATTCACTGTAGCAATTTTAGAGCATCTTCCTATTCTTGATTCTCCATCAGCTGACCTCTCACCGTGCTGGTGAGGAGAAACTGCCTTTTCTTTTTTCCAGCATCGATTATTGCGCGTTGCTGTCCTACTACTATCCTACTACCACAGCGCCTGGCACCGCGATCATCAGAGATTGTGAACAGAGAAGAAAGAAAATTACCTTTTGGCAGTGCATCGATTATAGCGCGGTGCTCCCCCAACTACATTCTCCTAGCCCTACGAACATCAGAGGTTCCACACGGAGAAAAAGGATTGACCCTTTGGCAGTGGTGGGCGCTTCTGCGCAGCTTTTCACCGAAAGAAATTCTGGATGCTCGATTGGCTTGTCAGCCACTTACTGTCCTGTGCCTACTGAACTGAACTGAACTAATTTCACCACCAATCGCAAACATCACTTCCACTATGCATTTATGTATGAAAGCACAAGCCTGATCCATGCAAATTGCCGCAGTCACAGACTACACGTGGGCGGAGATACTGCCAGGTTACCAAGGCATAAACTTATATGAGATAGAAAATACAAGTGGGAATGATAAGGATTTGGGTATAGTCGTAACAACGGACTTCAAATAGTCTGCGCAATGTGCCTCAACTGCACAACTACCTAGAATAGAACACTTCAGGCTCAAATCCGGTCTGACATGTAGAACGCCGGAAGTGTTTATCCCGTTATATACGGCGATTGTCAGGCCGCATTAAGAATACTGCGTGCAAGCCTGGAGCCCCTTCTTTCAAAAAGACTTATTGCTACTAGAAAATGGTCGAAGGTATGCTTGGGAAACCCTACGAAGAAGATCTAATTTCTTTGGGTCTCTTCTCCCTTCGGCGTCGGCGTCTACGGGGTGACCTTATAGAAACTTTCAAAATCCTGAAAGGCTTAGGCGACGACGGTTGTCAAATCCTGTTCTCTCGAGCGATCAACCCTTCAACTAGAGGACATACATTGAAGCTCGCCAAAATACAGCCGTTTGAATCTTAGGCAACACTTTTTCATTGAAATAGTCGTAAGCTTCTGGAACAAGCTGCCTGAGGAACTAATCGCTTGCACGTCAATAGGTGCATTCAAAAGGGGTTTAGATGCCTTGTGGCATGAGCGTTTCCCAGACTTTTCCATGAATATACAGGTCGTCTGTCGACAGAATTGTTCATTTTTTTGTTCATTTTGAATTTATATGGTCTTTACCACGATTTAAAAAATCCTGTTATATAATGCCTCGTTTGAAAGTCATGTTTTAAATGTACGCACCAATTTTCCATAGCTAACCTCTCACCGGCTTGATGAAGAGAAACCCTTTTTGTTTTTCACAGTCACAGCTAAAACTTCTGGGACTGAAGGACGGCCTGGAAAACACCATCGCATACGACGAGGATACCAGAGACGAATGAACCAAATTTGGTAGTGATGGGCACTCCTTTGAAGCTTTCCACCGACAGAAATTCTGGACGCTCGATTGGCTTATCAGCCATTTGCAGTCCTGTGCCAACTTAACTGAACTGAGAATCTAGCGTATTTCAACATGCAGCTCACTACCAGTTTCCAATTAATTTAACATGGTGTTAGCCGCACAGCACAGAATTAATGATACGTGTAGGATCAATAAGTCAGTCAAAGCATTATGTAGCATTGGTGTATTATTAGGGGGCAATTCCATAGATCAATTGATGTTTAGCAGTTCAAGAAGCCTAAATGCTTGCACTTGGAACAATCGACCCGTCTTCTCCGTTTTTTCTTCAGGCGTACATCACGCCATACTTGGAGTATGCTGTCTACGTCTGGAACCCTTGTTTGAAACCTGTCCAGCATGCTTTAGAACAGCCACTGATACTTTCTACGAAGCTTGTCAAAGGACATGGTCTCATCAGCTACGAAGAACGTCTTACACTATACAATTGTTTCCTACAAACTACTGTTGCATCCGAGGCGTTCTGATCATTGCGCACCGGATACTGGTGGAAGAAACTCACCCAAGTAGGGGTAAGCTTGAACTCGCCATACACTTGGGAAATCGTGGTCATCACGTGAAGTTAGCACATTGACAAAGTAGATTAGACTGCCGCAGATACTCCTTCGCCACTCAGATGCCTCGTGCTCAGAACGCGCTACTTCTTTCGGTTATTTCTGCCTCATTGCTCAATACTTTTTTAAAAGAACGCATTGACCTCTTTTTATCACACGGTACACAATTCTTAATTATGCTTTTATCACGATTATAATCTTTGTGATACTGCACCATATCTTTCCCTTCATGGTTATGTGACAGTTAAGCATTCGGTACATGCTACCGGTGTAATGCTGTCTGTGATGACGACAGCGTTTTTCGTCCCAAACAATATGGAGTACGTTTTGCTTCGACCATTTTGCTGAACAGCTGAAACTTATTTAAACTCAATGTGTCAACTATCCTGTGGTTATTCCATTAAACTGATAGCTTATTTGCCCACAATACACTATTGACTATTGATATTCGCTTCCAGTCTACACCTTCGTTGGATATTTGCGGTATTTCGACAAGTAAGGCATCAACTTGGGAAACAAGTGCCCACCATATCCTCCGAAGCAGGACACACTCAAATTGCAGCTGATGTGTTTGCAATGATGGTATACTGCAGTGGAGTTAGAAACCGACAGTAGAAGTGTGGATGTCACAAGAATGGACTCAGTTCCGAAATTTGAAAACTATATCAAAGATCACGGCCCACATTAGTGCAGTTGATTAGGAAATGTGTCTGATTTCAACTAAAATATACCAAGAGAAAAAGAAGATACAACAACTTTTGGAAGATATTCTAAGCTTCACAAACATGAACAGCGAAGAAATTTTTTTTCCTTGATGCGCGTGGTCTGTAAAACGGGTTTACAGATGTGGCCGCACAAGATTGCAGTTTTTGTTTTCTAGCGAACAGTGATGATTTGTGTCGACAGAATTTAGTATTTAGAGGAGAACAATTTTCGTTTACCGATCTTTGAGAGTTGGTAATTTAAAACACCTTTAACGAGCCTAGTTGCTAGTCGCGTTTGCTTCAAGTAGCCTTTCGCCCTTTGGAAACAATGGTCTCCATGTCCACAGCATAATCCCTATGTGACTAAATGAATGCTCCGAAGAGCCGACGAAACGAAACCGGCTCAGACTTGTTCAGTTCTCGGCGTAGCCGAACTAGTATGATGCTCTCTTAGTTGGCTGCATTCTTGCACGTGGCAAGACGGAAAATATTATCCTGTGTGATGGCATCCTGGTCGCATTTATTTGTGGTCACCTGCTGCAACGAATCCCAATGAGATAACTTGGTTTAGTGTTTATATGAATGAAAAGATCAAGGTATATTGCAACATGGAAATAAGTTTGTTTTCTTAGAGCATCTTAACGTCCTGTATGTCAAAATTTGATGTCGTCTGTTTAAAGAAATGCAGGAGATTGTAGAGGGTGCTCAACATCGTTTATAAATATGAGAAACAAATACCGAACACCAGTGAGATGCGCGTTTTGAAGTATTATCATTACTCTGCGGTTCTTGTAGTATTATAAGCCTATCGTTAATTCATACTGAGTGTTCTGTCGACTGCTTCAACAAATCCTAGCTAAGCAAATCCGCAATTAAGTAACTTTGCCTATGTATAGATTAAATGATACGTTAGATTTCAACCTGTTTGCACATAGAGTAAGGTACTACAGACTATTCAAACCTAAAGACAAATTCAAGAAACTTATTAACTTTTATGGGTTCCTTGGGTCTAGCCCTGCAGTTCTTCAATAATAAGCAAGTTAACACCACGCTAAATTGATTTGCCACCGATACCGAGCTACTTACCAAAACACACTGGTGTCTCACTGCTGTTTTGCATTTTTCATCTGGATATGTCTGGGCAGTTTTTTCGCCAATCTGCAGATTAATATTGTGTTGCACTTGTTTTCGGACATGTAAGTGAAACCTTTTTCCTCAAATTTTTCGCAAACCTAATTCATGTTTGCTTGTCGTTCAGACTTTTCGAGCGTCTTGATATTGTGTTTTACCGAATGATTGTGTTCTGTCTATCATCCAGCAGGTTTTCATGGTATGGTATGGTATGAAAGTACAAGCCTGATCCAGGCAAAGTGCCGCTAAAATACTGTCAGGTTGCCCGGGCCTAGACAGATATGAGGAAGGAAAATAAACGGGAAATGGTAGTGAGACTCCAGCCTGTTTCAGCATGCAGCTCACTACCTCTGGCTAATCAATTTAGCACGGTGTTAGCCGCACAGCACAACGTACTGCAGGATTGCACATCCGTGCGCCAGGTTTTCATTGGCTTACGCGGATATGAAATTCTACACTACTTCTGTACGGTTTCTGTAACCGTGGTAAATTGATTCCACATTGATACAGAGCTGCATGCTGAAACACGCTAGAGTTCCACTCCCCGTTTTTATTTTTCTGATATCTGCCTAGTCCTGCGCAACCTGACAGTATCTTAGCCCGCATGCAATTCCGAGCTGCGCGACAATTTACTTGGATCCACTTTACCTCGTCCAGGTAGAGGCATTCAGGCGTTAGGCAGATTGTCAAGGGATATATTCACCTCGGCACGCCTTGGAATCGAAATTAGTCTATACGTTATGTCGCTCTTTTAAGCTTATTTGCAATCATGCAGCATATCTGTGCTATGCAGCCGACATCGTGCTAAATTGATGTGCCACCGGTAGTGAGTTGCATGCGAATACACACTGGAATCTTACTGCCATTGATATTTTCTTTTCTCATATCTGTTTAGGCCCACGTTCAGTCTTTGTGGGACACTTTGCCTGGATCAGGCTTGTGATTTCATACATACATACATACATACACAATGTGCGATTAAAAATATGCAGTTCTCAACTCAGGATATGATACAAATGCCTATTTGATTCAGCTCGTGTACTGATGGCAATCCAAAATTCTCTATCTCAGATACTCCTCATCTCAAAGAGGATACACAGTTTTAAATCCACAGATGTGCAATCTCACAATACTCCTGTGCTGTGCGGCTAACATCATACTTAATTGATTGTCCACCAATAGTGAGCTTCATACTGAAACGCGCTGGAGTCTCAATATCATTCCCACTTGTATTATCATTCTCATATCTGCTTAGGCCTAGGCGATCTGGCAGTAATATCGCCCACGTGCAGTCTCTGACTGTGCGGCACTTTGCCTGGATCAGGCTTGTGCTTTCATACCATACCATAATCTGGCAGTATCTTCGCCCACGTGTAGTCGGTGACAGTGCGGCACTTTGCATGTATCCGGCTTGTACTTTACTACATACATATACACAATTTAGAATAATGTCTATGAATGGAATGTTCTATTAATCGCTTATCTCCGATTTTTGATACGATGGTTTAATCTACCATTAACCTTAACTTTGAGCATATAACTATTTTAGCTGACTTATGAGAATAATACTGATATTTCAAATATTTTGGATCCTGGGGATTCCATATGTTACTACCAAGTGTTTGGATGATAATTCTAATCCAGTGGAATGGTTTGTTGCGTCGATTAATCTTCATAATTTCAAACAGGTTCATCGCCTACAAATTTCCCGATAGTTTCGATTATTCGTACATTTTACCTACTTCTGAAACGTGGAAAAATTCGTCTTTCAAAATTAACACTGATGGCATGATAAAGAACACATTCAATGCTCTCTACGCTGTGAAAGATAAACCGAATACAATGTATGCAATGTACAATGACGAAAAGTCGCACATTCAATCGGGAGACGTATGGTTTGGTCACATGAAAGGTGCTTTTACCTTCGATCTTCAATCCGGTTTCTGGTTAATCCACAGCGTGCCAAAGCTTTCAGAATCAACTGGCTCATACGCGTATCCTGAAACTGGAAAAGTATTTGCGCAGCATTTTTTCTGTGTGACTCTTTCAGCTACTGCCTTGGATTCTTTAAGTAAGAAACAACAGTTCTTGCACGATCATATTTTACGCCTTTACTGATAAAACTTTGTTCAATTAATTATCTCGTATAATCAGCTGCACCCGAGTGCTCACCGTACTCTGCTGCTCACTTTTTCAAGATGAAATCCCAATCATCTTAACTATAAATACTCTTTATTTTATGTACTCGCATACGGATGTGCAATGGCACGGATGTGCAATCGTACAACACTTATATGCTGTGTGGTTCCAAAGGTTGTCATAGCCGGGGGTGGCAGTGGGGATAAGCTCCCACTGTTTATAAAATGCTCCCATATGGCATGCTTCTCAAATAGCCTCTGACAACCAAGTCCAGCTTCTGGCCTGCACGAGTGGCTCTCTGAGCCCGGCGGAACTGCTTCTACCAACAGGAGAAGTGGTGAGGGCGAGTGACTGGCGCCTGAAAACCAGTTTGCTTCGGGCAGATGGAGCTCGTTAGCCTGGGAAGGCATTTCATCTAGGGGAAGGAAAACCCTGATTTTAAACCTTCGCTGCCTTGCGGGATACCCAATCGCGGGAAAGGCTTCGGGAGAAAACCCTGAGGAAAAATCTGGAGCAGAGTCCCGTAGACGGTTAGTTGGTGCCCACCACCTCTTTCTGTCAACTCCCTGCTGCCTTGCAGGTCGCACTTGGTTGTGCAAAGGCTAGAGAAGTTGACTCGAACAAACGCCGAGTGATGCTGGGGACGCTGCTTTGTATCCAAATTCCCAAGACACTTCATGAATCACGAACTATTACAAACTATCGCTAATGCTACGGCGTTCCCGGTACGCGACGCGCCTCATGCTCTCCCAGCGGCCGGGGTGAAAAGTAAGCAAGCTGGGTCCCTTAATACCCGCTCCCCGTTGTTTATCTCATGTTGGAATGTCAGAACGCTTCTCGATCCCGGTAGCCAATGCATCACGATGCGCAGTCTCTGCGACTATGGCGTGAGTATAGGCTGTTTGTCGGAGGTAAGAATCCCGGGCACTGGCTGCATTCGTATCAAGATTCCAGGGAGAGACATCTCATACTGGTTGTACCACAGTGGACCCACTGACAACTCCGGGCTACACGGCGTTGCGATTGCGCTTGATGCGAAGGCTCAAAATGCCCTAACATTATGGGAAGCCATTTCTCCACGAATTTTGGTTATGCGTTTCCGTGGAAAACCGGTCAACCTGAGTGTTTTATCTGTTTACGCGCCTACCATGCCCACCGACGATGCATCCAAGGATGCATTTTATGAAGATTTACAAAAGGCCGTAGATAAAATCCCTAGGCGCGACATGTTGATCATTGCTGGTGACTGGAATGCCCGTACAGGCGAACCGGACGCTACTACACAGCGGATTATCGGCAAGTTCAGTCTCGGAACACGTTGCGAAAATGGTGAGCGCATGCTTAATTTCTCCAGCTTTAACCGTCTGACAGTGACGAACACGCGCTTTCAGCATCCTAGGAGACACTTGTTAACATGGTATTCTAACGACGGACGCACTGCACACCAGCTGGATCATATTTTGGTCCGCTCGCGCTGGAACTCATCTGTTGAGGACTGTAGGGCTTATCGTGGTGCGGAGACTGGCAACGCCAGCGGTACATATCACGTCCTGCTACGCGCGAGAATAAAAATTCACCTCAGCTCTCGTCCGAGGCCCCGTCCCACTAAACGAATTAATACAGCGGCTTTGAACGACAGTGAAAAGCGTCTCGCTCTATCCAATTCTCTCGTCTCCGAGCTAACTAACTTTGAGGTTTCGAACGAATCCAATGCTTCAGTCGACTCTCAATGGAATCATCTGAAATCAGCGCTACAACGAGCCTCAATAGCGGAGCTCGGGATGACTTCCCGTAAACGGAAAGACTGGCTATCCGAGGAAACCCTGAAGTTATCTGACAAAGCTCGCGAAGCGCGATTGTCGGGATCGTCAGCGCACCGCAGCTTCAGACGACAAGCCACGCGTTCTGCCAGGCACGATCGCAACACGTATTGGGAATGTTTAGCTAAAGAAATGGAGAATGCTTCGAGTAGCGGCCAATTTGGCTCACTCTTCCGCCTGATCCGTATTTCTTCGGGCCGACGAAATTCGACCGAACACCCACTTTGCGATTTGAGCGGCTCACCGCCTTGCGAACCGGACAAGAAAGTGGAACGCTGGGCTGTGCATTTCAGCTTGTTGCTAAATCGAACGGCGCCACTGACGGCACTACCTACGGCTGTAGCGAGCGAGACATATAATGTTTCATGCGATCACCCAACGCGCGACGAAATCATCCGAGCCATCGGCCGACTAAGGAACAACAAGTCCCCTGGCGAAGACGGCGTCCCCCCTGAGGTGTACAAGGCCTGCTCTTCGTTTTGATTGAACCACTGCATGATTTGTATCGTAAGATATGGGAACTAGAGGAGCTTCCACGCGACTGGGGCACTTCACTCTTGATCCCCATCTTGAAGAAAGGTAATGCCTCATTGTGCGACAACTACCGTGGCATCAGTCTTATCGACATCGCCGCGAAGGTTTTTGCAGTGATTCTCTTATGCCGCTTTACGGAAGAGAGGGATATACGTTCGCGAGTCAACCAAGGCGGTTTTCGTCGAGGTCGGGGCTGCGTCGACCAGCTGTTCACATTGCGTCGAATTCTGGAACATCGTTACCGCTATCAGCAGGCAACAACCGCTTGTTTCATCGACTTCGAAGCCGCCTTCGACTCCGTCGACCGAGATTCGCTGTGGAGTGTGATGCTGGCGGAGGGTATGCCGGAGAAGCTTGTGCGCATGATGCAAGCGTACTATTCATTCACGCAGAGCCGCGTACGCGCATATGGTATGGTGTCCTCCACGTTCCCCATTAGGACGGGTGTCCGGCAAGGGTGTCCTTTGTCCCCTGTACTATTCAACTTCGCGATCGATTGGACAATGAAGCAGGCGCTTTCAGATTACGCCGGGGTGATACTGAGTCCGAGCGTTTCGATTGCCGATTTGGAGTACGCCGACGACATCGTAATCTTGGGGGATGATCCTGAAACGCTTCAGACGACCCTGGAACGCCTCAGCTCATTTGCTTCTATGCTGGGGCTACGAATCAACACGCGCAAAACGAAGTGTTTTACCACCGCCACTGGACCTCATCTGCCTCTCAAGATTGGTGGCGAGAACTTGGAGATGGTGAACAATTTTCGTTACCTTGGTTCGTGCGTGCTACCGTCAGGCCAAGCCAAGGATGAGATACCGACCCGTGTACAAGCTGCGCGCACGGCGTTTTCGCGACTACGTTGGGTTCTATTTAGCCGTAGAGAAATCAGCCGACATACAAAGCTGCGCGTTTACAGAGCGGCGATTCGCCCAGTTCTCACTTATGGATGCGAGACGTGGCCTGTGCGGGTGGAGGATATGCGGAAACTAGAGGTTTTCGACCACTGGTGTCTCCGACGCATCCTCAATGTTCGATGGGATGAGCGGGTAACGAATGACGAGGTTCGCCACCGTTGTTTTGATATCCCTCACCTGAGTTCGATATTGCGGGAACACCGACTGAGATGGTTTGGCCACATCCTGAGACGCTCGGACGCTGAACTAACCAGGATGACACTATCGCCGACACCCTGCGCAGAATGGCGTTGTCGTAGCGGAGGACAAGTGAAGACTTGGCTCGCCACCGTGAGATCGGACGTGGAGCTGCTTGGCCTACGATCGGTCTACGGATGGCGCACGTGGGACCGGACCTGGCTTACAATCTGCGCAGATCTCGCTTCTAACCGCCGAGCGTGGGCGGCTGCAATCCGTGATGTCAATGAAGCCGACTCATCCTCCAGGAGGAGATAGTCGCACTAAAGTAAAGTAAAGTATATGCTGTGTGGCTAACACCGTGCTAAATTGATTTTCCATCGGTGGTAAGCTGCATGCTGAAACAGGCTGGAGTCTCACTACCATTTCTATTTTTTTCTCATATTTGTCTAGGCCTGGGCAACCTGACAGTATCTTAGCCCACGTGCAGTCTTTGACTGTACGGCACTTTGCCTGTATCAGACTTGTGCTTTCATACATTCATACATACATACATACACTCGCGTATATTGTTTTACACCTATGCTTATTTACTCATTATATTTTAACGAAATTTTGTGCAATCTTGTAGTACTTCTGTGCTATGCAGCCAACACTGCTAAATTAATTTACCGCGGGTATTGTGCTCTATGTGAAAACAGACTAGAGTCTCACTGCCACTGCTATTTTGATTTTACATGTGTGTCTTGACGTGAATAACTTTACAGTGTCCTCACAAGAAGTCTGTAACTGATTGGCACTTTTTATGGATCAGGCTTGTTATTTCATACATATTTTACGTTGCTTGGTATTTCGTCTATCTCTCCACTCGTGTTTTATGATGAAAATGTTGAGTTCAAACGGTTTTCCTCATTTTTAGGCGAAGTAGGAGCATCCTTTTCTGCACGCTTTTTATACTATGCGGTACCTTAACTGACTCGTAGCTCATTAACTTTAGAGAAATGCAGATATGATTTTGTTTCGATAATTGTGTCTGGCATCTTTACCTGTTTCTAAGTATTCTATTAACAAATGTTGTGCGTTCCCGTGAGATTAATCAAATTTGATTATTCGATGTTCGTTTGTGGTTACAAATCCTTACATTTTATAAATTGATCGCCATTGTTAGGCAGTCTAAGGATGTGCAATCGTGCAGCATTTCTGTGCTGTGTGGCTAACATCGTGCTAATTTGATTGGCCAACGGTAGTGAGCTGCATGCGAGTACACGCTGGAGTCTCACTACCATTTCTATTTCCCCCTCATATCTGTCTAGGCCTGGGCAACCTGTGTGTGTGCTTTCAGTCTAAGGAAGGTCTGTTAATGAAAAATAATTCCAAATTAATAGTTAAAGAGAATACTGCAATTTCAATCAAAGAATTTATCTTATTAATGGATCAGCGGTACAATCGCTGACAAAACTTAGTTGATATTCAGTCGTTATACTTTTGATGGTGGGCTTAGAAAACTCTAGCAATGCCTTAAGGCTCAACTTTGTGTGTGTACCGTATTGTTCACCATTCCACGCTGTTTCGTGGAGTGTCACATGATACGTTGGTTGCGTAGAGTAGCCTTTTTAACTTTCAGTTGTCGAGAGTATACACGATTCTTTTGGAAAATTCCCCTATTTAATATTCAGTGTAAATCGAATGACTCACGCCCGGTGTGCCACTGTGCCGAGCATTGTAATTGAACCCGATACTAAATATTCATTTGCATGCTTTTCCGTCACACACACACCCCACGACCGGTTTCGTGCTGTTTGCACTCATCAGGTAGGGACAGTAAGATCGGGATCGGCATGCGCTTGAAACAGTGGCATACAAGCGCTCCTTGTTTACCATTCCTCCACTGTTTCAAGCGCATGCGGATCCCGATCTTACTGTCCCTACCTGATGAGTGCAAACAGCACGAAACCGGTCGTCGGGTGTGTGACGGAAAAGCATGCAAATGAATATTTTGTTTCATGGTTATGGGTTTACTCCCATTTAACATGTGTTTGGACACATGTGATTGAACAGGTTGGTCGTACCAGCCTTATCCAACAGTGGCATACAAGCACTCCTTGTGAACCCGATACTGTTTTTAAGCTGCTCATTGAATAGGTATGAGACTATTTTCTCAATTCATGTGATCTGTATAGGTAAAACGTTCGAGATTAAACTGGCTTTTTACTCACCAAAGCCCCAAACAACACGCACACCACGGTAAAACTTTATAAATTCTATGATCGGAAAGTGTTTCATAGCTTTCTAGATTTTTCGTGTTTTTGTTCGTCGGCCAGATTTGCTTCAGTGCATCTAACTTTTTCTACGAATTGCGTTTCCCTTTGTTGGGTTCCCTCCAGTCGCTCAAATAACAAATCGTGTCGTATCACTCGTTACCTTCACGAGTTTGTTGCCTTACGATTTCCAGTCGATCAACTACTCATCGCACGACCATGGATTCAAGATTATTACATTTCAAAGGAAACTGAGCTTACTCATCCGAAACTTTTATCACTCATCAACCACAAATCGCATACGAATATCACGCATTCCATCTGCGAGTTCACCTCTTCTGAGCACGGTCTTCAAATGCTCCACTTTTCAAAGGGGACGCGTTTTCAGCATGGTATGTAAAATTATTAAATATGTAAAATTATTTTTAGCTCATACCTCAACATTATTTTTTGTGATGGAACTATATGCAACTACTTATTTTTATTATTTTCTATAGTTTGAGTGACGAATGTGGTACGACTTTTAATTCAAACAAATCAACTCTTGTAGATTTCTATACCATTGGACTTGACAGTAAGTCAGCTCACATATAGTCGATGGCAGTGAGGTACTTCACCTATTTACCGGCTTGTAACTTGATATGTGCTTACAACTGAATGTTTTTTAAGAATCACGGTTACTCTACCTGAGCTATTTCGATTATAAAATTTCGCTAGTGTATGTGGTACACTCTGCGCGAAGCTCGATACATTAACTTGTCGATCAACGTGAGCAACACTAATGTTCTTGAAATTGATTCATCTGTCATCATGATAGTTGAGCATTGTTGGCTTGATCCGATGCAGCATTTAACGTATCTCCGTTCAACTAATTTTAACTGCACATCCTATGGTCTTGAGCACTTGACCCAGAAATTCTATCTGATTTTGTATTTGCTCATGATGGCTAGTTGAACAGTGGCCTCACTTAAACATTGTGGTTGATTCAAGACACCTGTTTCCACATTAGGTAGGCAAACAACCGGAAACTGGTATTGAAGTCTATGTGCAGGGGGTGAGCAACACGCCACATTAGTTATAACGGCACCATATCTGTATCATATTGTGAATATCTCAGCCCCGTGCAGTCTCTGACTGTGTCGGCACTTTGTTCGATCAGGCTTGTGCTCACACACACAGTTGTTAATCATATTATATATATATCATATATATATATATATATATTTATATATATATGCTGGTTTATTCCTCATCAATGATCGTTTTCCATCCATACAACTATCGTTGTCAGTCCACCAACCGAACAGCAACATTCGTCTAGTTATCAGAATTCATATCTTTTCTAGCATACGATGGATAGCAAATTCACTCGCATTTCCTCTCATTTCTATCACATCTCAATTTGAGATTTCATTTTCATCTCCGCGCTCAGATCTGTACGCAAATTTGGTGGCTCCCAGACTGAAAACCGGCTTGAATGTAGAAACGTGGCAACATGGCTCAGATAAAGAAAACGAACCGTCCGTTTGTGAAAAACCGGACTCCACGGTGTGTTACCAGAGTGTTTTTTGCGCCAGTATTCCAGTTTTGTGTGTGTTCTTTCGCATCACTTGTGTCTAATTTTTACCTCATATTTTTTAATGGTAAATAACACGTATGTCTTTGATAATTTGACTGGAGACACTACGTAATACCTGTCATCGTTATTTGATCCTAGCACTTTAATTATTCCCATGTAAGCTGCACGCATCTAAAACGGTTCATGGTTGTAAAGAAAGCTTGAACTTTAGAGCTACTGCTGGATCAGGCTGACGCGGCCAACCTGTTCAATCACATGTGTCCAAACATGCGGATGGGGTTAATCTTATGGGCTTGAAACCAATGTCCATATTTGCATGCGTTTCTTTTACAGTCCACGACCAGCTGATAGCACTCAACAGGTAGGGATAGCACGACCAGAATATTTGAAGCGGTGAAGAAATGGTAAACGAAGCTTGGATGTTGAAGCATATGATTGAACAGTTTAATCGTACCAGCCTTATCCAACAGTGGCTTACAAGTTCAAGCCTTGTTAATCATTAATCCCCTGTTTCAAGGGTTGTACTGTCCATACTTGATGAGTTCTTACGGCCGGTCGTGGGTTGTGTGTGAAATGCACGCTAATTGAAATATTCAGTTCATGGCTGTAGTCTTTGTTACCGCTTCTATCAAGAAGACGATTGAATCATGCAAACAAATTATTCGCATAGCTGTAATGTAAGCTTCATCACGAAACTGTATGGCAGTACCGAACCAAATTTCTTTCGAAGTAATAAAAACTTGAACCTTATTGAACCTTAGTGTTGATTCTCGTACCAGCGATAAAGAATAAAATAACCGATTCTTATTCATCTATGGGTACCGGATGTGCAACCGTACAGTACGTCTGTTCTCTGCGGCTAACACCGGGATAAATTAATTTGTCACGGTACTTAACTGCATGCGGAAACACGCTGAAGTCTCACAGCTATTGCTATTTTCTTTTCTCATATGTCTAGGCCTGGGCAACCTGACAGTATCTTAGCCCACGTGCAGTCTATGACTGTGAGGTACTTTGCCCGGATCAGGCTTGTGTCTTCATACATACATATACATATCGTCCCGATTGAATGTTTATGCACTGATTAAATCGCCGCATAGACAACTACCAGACCGCTAGAAATTTCCTTGCGTGATGGCGGTTGAATTGTGCTTCTAATTGAATGAGAGCAAAGTTTGTTATCGTGCCTTCTCTTGACTAATTGTTGTCATATAAAATTAGCCCACGGTAATTGTGACGGGTCGGAAGAAGTCTCGTCACGAAACTGCATCAATTAGTCCTGAAAAGGCATCAGCGGCATCCCTTGCACACAGCACTCGCGTATCACGATTCAAATCAATTCCTCAAGATTCACAGTTCAATCCTCGCCTCAATGGGAACACACACCACGTCCTTGGCTTACTTGAAGCGTTGAATGTGTCAACACATCCATTTGATTGGTGCTTGCAGTTCGACAGTAGGCGTGAAAAAAATGTATGGACTGGACCCGACTCACAACAGTTAAATGACAACCATTACTGCTACTCATAAGTCTCTCGCATGCTCAACCGCTTTGAAAGCAGTTGATAATATCATTTAATCCACATGGGAAAGTCTGTTTATGTGACTAAGTTTTAGGCAGTTTGCGGCTAACAGATGTAGCTAAACAGTAGCTTTAAACAGTAATTTGTTTTGAAATTCGCAGCTTGCAACGACATAGATTTATTTGTCGGTTGCACACTCGCATTGTATTCTACGCTTGATTTTTAGCTCATTCTGCTTACGTTGGTTTTGCTTCTACCTTCAAGGTGTTCAATGTCAAGCGAGTTGCATTTGAGCCGCTTGGTGTGAAATTCTCCAGCTACCAAGATCATTCGAAATGGGCCGTCAGTTTGCGATCCCGATCAAACTACGCCGACGATTCCGGTTGGGTTTGTCTAGGGGATATTAACCGACAGGTAATTTACTTGTCCGCCATTGTCTTCTCTCGTCGTGCTGTGTGGACGAATTTGTTTTATCAAATGCAGCACTGTATTGGTAGATGTGATTGACCAAGAATAAAGACACCTCTATTTATGTGCATTTGGGATGTCTTCTGTTGACAGTTTTAACATGATCCGTGGTCTTTTCGACTCGAGGATCTCGATTATCATCATCCGATGCAGCATTACATTTGTAGCCAGCACTGAACACTTACTTGGCACACAATCATGACACCAAAGAATCCTCATTAAACTGAGGTGCGACTTGGAAACCCACTGAGTTACAAACAAGAACATCAGAATGAGATGAATGACCTCGATGGATCCTTACGACTTTCTTGCCCTGCCTCATAACCAGGTTTCGTAGCCCATCCAATTGACAACGCACACGTATAATCAAATTGTCGAAGAAGTTGCCTACATCGATATCACATGTAGAAAGATGATATTCCCAATTACAGACAGTTTAAAACAAAATATTCATTTGCATGCTTTTCCGTCACACACACCCCACGACCGGTTTCGTGCTGTTTGCACTCATCAGGTAGTGACAGTAGGACCAGGATCCGCATGCGCAGTTTAGTTTTTAAGACCTTCATCTGTTTGCTTCAAGTAAAGTCCAGATACAGCGTATCCGTTGCGACTTCGGGGTAGTAAACAAAACCAAGTTTTTAAAACAATACCAATACTAACGGAGTTCATGCATGTTAACTTGTGCCTCTGTACCTAGTCCCTGCCCAATAGCCCGGTACGAATAATTGGTCCTCATATCCAGTAGTGCCAATCAATTCGAACAACCGAACAATGGCAGTGAGACTTCAGTGTGTTTGCGCATGCAGCAACGTGATCTGTCAGTCACAATCGCGTGTCGTTAAGTAGCTTGTACTAGCTGCACGTGGGCATGGATATCGTCAGGTTGTTTTCGTTATGATAAAGGATACCTTTGAAGCCAGATAACACATGCCAAGCAACATGATGCTGGAAAAGCAGATAAGCAAACGTCTGAGATGAATTTGTGCAACCAAAATATGCCAATACGCATAACAAGCAGGTTGTTTTGTAGTCTCACTGAATGCGTTTTTGTTATTTTTGGTTTTTAAATTCTTGCGATGTAATCGTCTGCATAGGAGCCACTTAATTCGCCCATATGGCGTGATGTTTTCAAGCCTCTTCGACGTGCGGTAAGCGTTGATACGACATTGCCATGAGTATCAGTGATGCCAAACTTCGTGGAATGTGAATGCAGTTCTAATGACTTGTTACGCTGACTTAGATGTGTGTGTTTCGAAACATTACGTTTTTCCGCGTTAGCATTATTATAAAGCTCATTAAAACGAATCATTCTTGCCACCACCCGATCAAAACCAAATATAATCAAACCAGTATTATAATATAGTTGCTGCATAAACACTTGTCTTCGTCATCGAGTGAACTGATTTTCAACGAAGACTTTTACGTTGAATACTACTGTGTTGGACACAGTTTACTTACCACCATCAGAGCCTGTGATATACACACCCACTTAAAAACACATTTACTTAAATATACAGTTCCAACCGAAATCGATCTATTCTTTGTTGTACTTGGAATTATTTTTCACAGCTTCCTCGAACCCCATGAATCGAAATATGAAATGAATGGTTTATTTATTTATTAATTATTTATTTATTCCTATATATATATGTATGTTTTTTCATCGTAAATCTTGAATCTGTCGTCCGATCAATATTGATCTGAGCTGCGGTTGAAACAGCCTGACAACTTCTCTTATTAGACCCATTTTAAGTTTCCTCCTCGACTTGCTTCCCTTTCAGTTCTCGCAATTTCATCGTGGCGGTGGTACACTCTGTGTCCATAACCCGCTCATCTGGAAGGCGTTTAGCTCGATAGTCGTTGAAGTGGAACCCTGCAAATCCACTAGGATGTTCTCTTATTCGTGAAATTCTCGATTGGTTTCCTTTTTACCTTCGATGTATTTTCGTATTGTGTACTTCGTCGCTAAACGTGATATCCGTATTATGAACCCTTTTGTGTTTTTGATGCTTGTCGAAATTTGTCATCTATTTACGTTCGACTGCAGACAACTTTGCACTTATCAAATATAGATTTATTTATATAGATATTTATTTCTCAGTTCAATATTTTTTTCCGCGCTTAGAATCCAACCAAGTACCACCAAGTATCGAACGATTGATATTGGCTGGTAATTTCAGTAAATTTGGGTTTAGGATGTCGCCTTACGTCGTGTTACAATAGTGATATCACTACTGATTTTATGCTTCGCAATTTTTCCCAATTCAACTGACCCTTTTTCGTGTTTTTATGAAACAGTTCAAAATTAGTGGTACGTAAGCTTGAGCCTTGAGAGGGTCGAGCACCAAGAGATGGGCTTCGATATGTTAGTTCCATCGTCGTTCAAGTCATCTGTGTTACATCAGATGGTGTTTGTGTGGAAACACATAGTACACTGTCGCAATGGCAATTAAGCTTAAAACGTCAACTAGTTGCTTTGATACTAGATGCATACGTTTTGAATGGCGCGTCGTGTGTAACCTTCGTGAACTCGAACGATCGTATTAAAAAATGCACTTCGCTTTCTGATTTTTGTTTTTGGAATTTATCTGATTCGGTTGGTTGTTCTATCGGTCCATTTTTCACGCTCGACCTATGCTATCACCAATAATTATTTTACATTTGGCACTACTCATCAGTAACATATTCTCAATACGCTCGCGTTTTTTGGCAAACGCCAAATTGGCTGGACTTCGTGATTTGACATAGTGCATTTCAAGTTGTGCTTTCCCGTAAAAATACACAACTATGAAAGTTTACATCAACGACACCTCAGATGCTGTCATGCAATGTGGTTTTTGTGCGGACGATACTAAAATTTATATACGTATAGAATCTATTGCGGACTGTTTGCAGCTGCAAATTGAAAGCCATTCTAATACGCAGTATTTCGGACTTGAATTTATAGCTGGACAAATTCAGAAACTGATTTTGAAGTCTGGGCTTGTGGCAGATGAAACTGCATATATTTTGAGATCGTTTTCAGGATTACTTGTTTGCTCTAGCTTTTTTATACCTCAACTGGAACTCTACCCATAATTATGAAAACTTACATATTTTCCGCCTTGGAACACGCACTGCAAGCTTTGAATCCCTGGTACAAAAACGGATATTCTATTAATTAATATAAATTACTATCACGCAACTAAATTCATGAGAAGTTTCCAGATATTAACGCACGAAAAACTAATCCAAATGCTGAATCACCTATCCCGCTTCAAATAAGGTTTCCGAGTGACGTGGTACTTACATACAAGATATTAAATACTCTAAATCACTCATTAAAACATTCATTCAAATACCGTGTTTCGCGGTATACATGCTGCCACTCGGTGGCATTATTTGTATATGAAATCACTAGCCTGATCCGGGTAAACTGCCGCACATTTAAAGACTGCAGATGGGCTAAGACACTGTCAGGTTACCCACGCCTAGACAGATATGGTAAAAATAGCAATATCTTTGAGACTGCTGCATGTTTCCGCATGCAGTTCAGTGCATGCATTTTCATCACAACCGGTTTCGTGGTGTTTGCACTCATCATGTAGGGACAGTAGGGAAAAGTGTTCTGGCGTTAAAATCCTAATTAAAAAATGACGAACCGTGTTTCATCGCTCAATTAACGTAAGCCTTTACCGTAGAACGCCAAATGGCCAGATACTGGAGGTGTTATGTAAGTTATTGCGGGGCTTTGGGCAACATGATACAATAATCCATTAGTTTTTTCTCTAGATATTGGTTGTTCACTTGTCTCGATCAAAAGGTTACGTAAAGAGAACCGGATTAGCTGTAACCTAATAGCTCTGCACCTGTGGAGCATAATACATTAGCTATAGTACGCGGAAACTGGAAAACCAATATCGGGAGATGATCCAAGTTGGCTCAGCAAATTGTGTACTAAGAAAGTAAATAGTTCGATTCTAGCTCATCCGATCGACACATACCTCTAAGTAAAACCTGAGGAAGCGTTCTTGGTTGTTCACACGATTCCCAGGCAGAATGTCACGAAGAGTTGGCTGGAACATTTTGCGGACAGCTGAGGTGATTGCAAACTTTAGAGTCCAAAAACGAGAAGTTCGTGATCTTTCATTGTTTCGACCAACATCTATTTCATCCAACACGTGACATTGATTTTTGTTTATTGGTTAATTTCAATCAGATTCATTACTATATTCTTAAACTTGTATTTTAGAGCTTGATTAGAAATACCGAAAAGAAATTCCTTCGCTATATTCAAGTGTTTTGTTGACATTCATTTGTACGCTTTTGACCGCTCTCTTGTTATGCTAACGCTGCATGAAAACCTTTTTACTCGTGATGCTCTCTTACACATGACATCCTGTCAGCTATTTGTTTTATACATTCATTTTTATAAAATTAGCGATTTTCTCCATTAAATTTGACTATTAAAATAACCTTTGTGTGGTCCGCACGTTTGACAGGCCTGCTTTACACGTCATCATGTCAGATATGCGCTGTCAAGTGCAATCTCTATTGAATTTCGACTCTATTTGTGTTCCAGAATGTAATACACTGAGTGCATATCGAATACACAAACGCTAACACAATCGTTTACGGTATGTGCGCTTATATCACTATCCAGAAAGTATTCCACTTTTGGTTCTGTTACCACTGTTCAACATTAAAATCACGTCACAGCTTTCAGTTTGTTCAAACTATCGATCATCTGAATTTGGAACAAGCGCACGCAAACACCGTATTCGGGTTGGTCGGTAGAGGTATCGCACATCACGTGTGAATAACTTCCACAAGATGAACGTCCAATTACACCGGATAAATATGCTACATCTGTTGCTTTGCGCAAATTGGAAAACCATGTGAACATGCACCAGCACATCTGTGTTACCCCAATGGTAGGTTTGCAATTAGCTGCACCTCGTTTGATGTCTGTATCGTTTGTGTGGGGAGTCAACGATGAGCTTGTCAACAATCAGAAGCTTCGCTCCTCCATGCCCGCTGTCTAATTAAAGCTACCCTGGAATAAAGCATACGAATTGAATAGAATACATTTAAGAATCAAAATAAGTCATATCCTATGTGACAGCCAGTTTCTGGGTTGCCGTATACCTTTTGTTTCGGGATAGGGTGATTTCAATCTATCAACGAGTTTTGTGTTGCACAATCGGTGCCTAATGTGCGCAAACGATTTCGGTTTCGCTGAAATATATCCCAAGTTTTGAGGTTGTGTGATTTTACAACGGGAATCGAAAGTAAAATTGTGTGGCGAGAACAGACGATATTCGAGCTAAGTCTTGCTTCGTTATTCGGTTGAAATGAATATCCATATTTTAAAAGCAATGAGCTTGCTCAAGGCTTTCTAGTAAATTTCACATTTTTATACATTCATTAGCAAATTATGGTAAACTCGTGAAAAATCTTTATGATTTATTCTTGCACCCCACCGTCCTGAACACTAGAAATGGTTAGTATGTAGATATTTTTCTAAATAATAGTTCTTCTGCACTTCCCGTATGCACGAAGTGTCGTAAAACTAAACACGTTTCTTCTCGTAGTTAGTTTCATAAAATATAATTCGGCACTTGTGCTGTTTGTAAAACCCTAACTATTAAAAAGTTGGACTTTTATATGAAATGGTGTGGAGTGATTTGTACAGTCTTATGTTATGTTAATTTGCTAACTTAGACATTATCGTTCCATTTCCGTTACCGATAGCAACATATTGATCTATCGATTTCTCACATTTCATTGATTTTCTGTTCGTCAACTCAGTTAACATTATTTATCTGTTAAATACCATTTGTACATAGTCAACACACATAATGGTATTCTTTCTTCTCCTGGTTCCTCGGATCTAATGTTGTATGTGGATATAACAGTAACACACGCAGCCCACAGATTCCTTTTTCTCTATCCACTACAGATGCAGCAACACTTCTGATGGATAATACCCGCTAATTTGAGGTTGGGAGTTTTCAGGACCCCAAATATGATCTTTGATACTTAGAGGAATATTGACACATTAATCTCAGGATGATTTGCAACTCCGTACGCCTATGGAAAATGGTACTGCAATATTTGTTTTGTTTTGCCTATTTGAATGCTGAATTTTGTTATATGGCTTCTTGATTGCCGTATGCAGATGTGAGTTGACTTTTAAATCGGAACCCCTCTTTTAAACTCTGACTTGTATGGAACCTTATTCAAATTAATGACTAGCAAAATGTGCAGGATCATTAAAAAAACGTGAATGTATCTCCAGGTTCATGGTAGAAGCTTAGTTGATTCTCAATGGCTGTCGTCCGTCGAATGTCAACATCCTTTCACACTGTACTCGACAACATAACTTGAGCACGCATAATAAACTGCTTGAATAGAATATTTTATCGAAATAACTGCATGTCCGTTTAAATACATTGAAGTTTCCTTTGCATCGAATCGATGCTTATACAAAACTCGCTTCATTGTAAGCGTCGTAGACATATTTAGGACCTGGAATTCGGTGTGCAGTGGTTTGATCTGAAATGATACCTGAAGTGGATGATGATTCTGTGTTGTTAACTGTTTGTGATATTTGACTCTCTTCCAACTCCGTGTTAGGGCCATGTGCTACACCGTCTTTGCATTCATTCTCCTTAGATGTATTTCTCACGAAAGTTTCCATCCTAGCCAACCGGGGACGATCATTCAATAGCGCAACGTGCTCTTCGCATTCACTCAAGATCGGTGATCTGCTGACATTTCGGCCGCATCTTTTCGTTCGATCATCCGGGTAATATAACCTATGACTAGGGCCGAAACAAGAAGAACCTACGAAATTATATACTGACGGTCGGTTGTCTTGAAGTTTCAAGTTTCTGCGATTTGATGCATACGCCTTCGGATGACGTGGTAAACTTGCTGTCAGAGCACTGAGTTCTTGGTACGTGTGGGCATGGTCTATGGTTGGTTCAAAGTTCGGCCAGTTTGCTGTGGTGCTCATGTGCATACATTGATCAATTGGATAAACAGGTAGCGAATCGCTTCGCAAGTGAAGGGCCTTATCCATTGTAGGCGAGACACAGACGTAGGATGGAATAGCATTGTCCTTCTTCCGGGCACGGCGAGTGACGGTATCAATCATCTCCTCGTCTCCTCGTGTAGGATTGGTTGTATTATCATGTGCCACTTGGTACATCCGTCTAGGAGAAGTATGAAAACTGTGAGACTTTTCTGGTTTGATGAACATTGATCCATCAACATGGAGAGTATTTTCTTGTCCGATTTCCCATATTGGCGTAACAGACCTTGGAATCAGTCGTCGGTTTGCAAAGGGAGTGGGATATGCATTGTGATACCATGTGTGTCCTGGGTCATTGGGTTCTACCATTTGGGATGTGTGTAGCGAAGATACGGGATAAGCCATGTAAATAGAATTTAAATTCCGCACCCTGCTCTGCATTAACTGTTCTGCTGTCCCACGGGCAAACGATTGTAGGCCTGAAATGTTTGTGTAATTAAATGATATACGTGCACTGTTAAATCTGCCGCAAAACAAATAGCTAGTCAGTCTATGATAAATGTTCAATTATTATATACAATGTACCAAATTTAATTGTATTTACAACTATTTTGT
>JACCGJ010000110.1:0-84740 GCA_013407085.1 Atriophallophorus winterbourni
TATTGGAAGTTCATTACTATATTATTTTTTACGGATCACAAAGAGTTAACTTTTGCTCTGCATTCTAAACTCGATCATCATACGCCGCATGACACATTGATTAAAGTTTTCGATTCTCTACTAACATTGGTTAAGTCAAAGTAGAGGTGAAAATGGTTGCCGATGCTTTATCAAGACATGACATTTCTGTTTTGTCCGCCGGCGCACGATTCGATCTCTCCCTTTTGGATAAACATCAAAGTGGGATTAATACAATGGAACGCGCAAAGTGTCGATCCTACAATCTGCAGCAAATCGATTAAACGTACTCTTGTCAGCCCGATCCTAATAGTTATACTGAGATTTACCTCATGTTCATATTGGAATTCATTTTACCATTAAAGAAGACATGCAATGTTCAGCCACAGAGTAAGTTTGTCACACTATCTTGTGTCTCCCCGGCGAACTCGTAGTGCCTTGCCAGTTATTACCTTCTCTGTCAGATTACATTACTCGCTTGCGATCGTTTGTGTCGAAATTGGATTATACGACTCCTCGACAGCGACATGTCCATCAACAGAAATCACCTTAACACGATAGTGCGATTTTGTTTTTGTGCGACGTGTGTCCCTATATAAACCACTTCAACCATCCTATCATAGATCACGCAGAGCTACTAAGCGTAAACACAAGTACGTCATTTTGAATATGAATGGTTGATGCCTCACGGTTTCTATTGATCGTCTAAAACCAGCTTTCGTTGAGCTTAAACCACCAAATCCATTAACAATGCTTTCCCCTTAATCATAACCGCTGTGTAATTCTCATGTGCCTATCACCGCCGTCACTCATCCCAATCCTCCAGTCCCATCCATCTCCGTTGAAACTCGGAACGGTAGACAAGTGCGTTGGCCAACCGTCGTAAGAACAAAAATATCACGACGTACGATCACACCTAACATCCACTTTGGGCATTCAAACGGTAAATACTCTCATGCGCATCTTGACCTCGTCGGTTAATGCCATCATCGAACGGATATTCATTCACCCAACCTGCGATCGGTCGCATTACAAGATCGCCGATTGCATTTCCGATCAAAAACCACGTTCTGAGTCTGTAGCACGCGTCTTTGTCGAACACCAGATTTCCCTTTTTTGGCACACCATTTATCAACGCAACCTACTCTGGCGCTCACTTTCAATTGATATTTTTCCGAGATTTGACTCTACACCTTGGCTGTCAGCACATCCGAACCACCGCCTACCATCCCAACGCGAATGGATTGGTTGATGGCGCCCCAACGGCAGGTCAAAGCCGCTTGTGCTGGTCAGTTCGGTCCCAATAGATGCACTGAGAATTTACCACTTGTTGTTTTAGAAATTCGATCTAACATGACAGAAGACATTCAATGCTCAACCGCAGAGTTAATTTGCGGCACTACCTTGTGTCTCTCCGGTGAACTCGTAGTGCCATGCCAGTCACTAACTTCAATGTCATATTACATAACTCGCATGCGATCGTTTGTGTCGAAGTTGGATTATACGACTCCTCGACAGCGACATGTCCATCAACAGAAATCACCTCAACACGATAGTGCGATTTTGTTTTTTGTGCGACGTGTGTCCCTATATAAACCACTTCAACCATCCTATCACAGACTACGCAGAGCTTTTGATCGTATACACATGTAATTTATTTTGAATATGAATGTTCGACGCCTTACGGTTTCTATTGATCCGCTAAAATTAGCTTTCGTTGAGTCTAAGCAACCAACTCCATCAAGCGTCGTTTCCTCGCAATCGCAACCCCCGTGTTATCCGTATGTGCCTACCAACTGCCTTGTTCTCGAAATCCTCCAGGCCCTTCCAGCCCCATTCAAACTCGCACCGGTAGACATATGCATTGTCCCCAACGTCTTTCTGACTATGTGACCTCATTAACATTTCGAGCTTATGTTATCCTTTCTCTAAGCCAAACTAACGCTCTGTTTGGACATTATTGTAGTGAACTACTTTTACTTTGTGTCTCCGTGTTTTGTACATAAAAGTTTTATGCCTTTTTTGTTTATTCGTCTATTGGCCTTGCAAGCATCAATCGAACTCTCGGACTTCGTCTTTTTTGTGGTTGCGAAGTTTGTGTGCGCTACTTCGTGTGGGAATTGTGATTAACGGATCCTGCTTAATTTTCGCGCATTCTCTACCTTCGTTTCCATCTTTTGGATTTTCCCGTGTGGATTATCTCGCTATCGTTTGAGTTCACTGGATCTTCAGTTGGACATTTGCTCGTTTGGTCATTTAGAGAGTTCATTCCATTTTGCTTTCTATTTTGTGTAGGGCAGTCTTATTTTCGTTCCACTACACAATCAGCACATGTGGAGCAGCGCCGAAGTCCCAAAAGATCCCAACGTTTACTAAGACCAGCTAAAACATTGCAATTGCAACCGAATAAACGATCGTACGAAATTTTATCGGTAAGTTACGTATACCCCAGCAACAAACCTCTCTTTCCACTACATACATATTGTCTGACTTGACCATGACAACAAGCTTCCATCGATCTCAATAGGCCATTTTCCATGATTATTCTGTACCTCCACACGTTCGCTATGTTTTTGCTATATTTAAATACAAATCATGTCCTCGGTGAAATAACGTTGAAGCACGGACTTTAGCTCAACGTTCCATTCCGGCCTTTTCTGTTTTCCTGATTATCGGGTTATGAGCAACACATTGATTGATAGAACGCAACGAGTGTCTCCGTATTCATCATAACACATTGGCTAATTAAATGTACGTTATCATATAATGTATACGCAACTCGTCGTATCTATGACTACAAGACTCAAGATTTATGGTTGAAAAAGCAATTAACTTTACAATAACCATAGAGTGGAACTATAGGTACAAATGTAAACATATATATATATATTATTATTATTATATATAATCAAAATCAATGCGACGATGATAGTTTATTAATAGTTGGTGTCAAAATTTGGATCAGCTCTCATATAGTCGTCAAGTATCGATTTGAATATAGATAAACTGTTTAAGCTTACCAAATCGGCAAGTAGGGAATTCCAAACAAGCACACACGCAACAACTAAATGCGTGGCAGTTCGATTCGAACGCACTGCTATTGCTATCTCTCCTTAGATCATATAAATATTATACACGCTAGATAATTCACATAATGCTATTGCTATCTCTCCTTAGATCATATAAATATCATACACGCTAGATAATTCACATAATGATTGAAAAGTAAATCGTGGCACGCAATCATTTTATCAAAATAATTTTGAGCAATTACTCACCTCGATCTATCATCCTCAAGCAGATCGCGTCATTGTACTGTCGCTGAAATTTTCGCGGATTCGATGTTCACATATACGCTGAATTTAAACGTTCTCCTGTTTCACGTGCACAATCCAACGAATGTCTATAATATATGAAAATGAAATAACGTGTTTCCATTGACACCTCAAAAATGTATCTGTCGAATTATGTCTTCGTAATAGCTTACATTGATTTATTTTTTGTGATCCATACTGCGATCCGCCCGAGTGAAATCTTTTTTTTATTTTTATCTAGCATTAGTCTGCTTAAATATTTTGTTCACAAGCTACTGAGATTCAATGTTACGAAAAACAGAACTCACCGATATCTCAAGCATCCGTCAGCGTGAACCGTTCAATCCATCTGTGTCTGAACTCAACTGAGCAGTTGGTTTCTACTCCCCGACTCACAAAATGAGCATGATATTGTATTGAACGAATAATAAGTTTGCTCTGTGATGATTAATCAATACTCTCATGTCCGCTGCAAATCGATAATGCGGTGGTCGATAAACGCGTGACGGAAATCAATCAATCGATAGCTGGGCTCGGAAACGTTCAAATCCGTCTGGGTGCGCTGAACGCGGTTGACAATGCATTCAACATTGATTAGAAGATTGTGATAATAAATATGCCTAAATGCATTTATAAAGCGATAAGTTATCGTAAATGAGAAATAGCTGAAACAAGCATCGTAGCGCGTTAATTAAACTGCACCAATTGCTGTTCGCGAGAAACAAAGATTATCACGGTAGTTGAATATAATTGAGACCGAATGGGAATCCTTATTCATGGAAAGAAAGTTTGTGATGAATCGGTTAGAGTAATTTTTTAATGTTAGCTTTCTGACACAGAAGCTTCGTTAAACCAATGGTATCTCATATGTACCTCAAACCCGCATCTGTGTCGATTGACGTACGATATACTGTCGTTCTTAGCTTGCCGTTGTCTTTCTGTGCGAGACCTTCCGAAAATGGAAGTCCCCCTTTCATAGACTCAGTTTCTTTTGTAACCAATATTTTGGATCCAAATTATTAAGATAACTATGAAACGCTTCGAGTCTGTTGCGCTTTATGATGATGGATGTATCTTCGACATAGCGCCACCATATCTTTGGTTTTAAAGCTTCGTTTTTCAAAGCTAGCTCTTCGAAATACTCCATGTACATATGCGCTAGGACCGTGGAAATAGATGACGCATTTTGTTTGTATAGCTGCCCAGTAAATAACAAGTGGCTCATATTTAGACAAATTGCTACATCGTTGACTTTTTTTGTACACTCAGGTTTGTACGATACTTCAAGGTCGTATCAGAATTGAGTGACTTCCTTGGCAACGCTAAATTGCTGGTAGTGTCGACATTGTGGAATCCTTATAGGGAAAGGCTTAACGCAAAGGCAGTTAAAATGAAGGCTGGGGCAAATGCGCTGAACAAGGTGGGTGGGGCGGATATCTCAAAAATCTGGCGTTCGGTTCTGCAGCGGATAATGATTAACGTGCATAACGCCTAATGCATACGCCTTATCGGTCAGTGGACATTGTTCACACGTTCACTGACAAAGCAATTAAGTGATTATACAAGATGCAGCTTGCAACGATTACCGTGGGTGCACACGGATTACGCGAGCAATAGGGACCGCGGACGTTATTAGCACCTGCATAATTAAAATAATCAATTCGGGGTTTAACACACGTAAGGGGCGGATAAATTTGCCTTGATCTAGCCTGTCTACCTTAGGTAATGTAGGTTTGATCAGGTAATTGCAATTGAAACCTGAACCCTGTTCGTGCTGACACCAAAGATTTTTGCGAAACTTCTGTGTCAGAAGCGAAATGCTACCAAAAATATGCTCTAATCAATTCATCGCAAACTTTCTTTTCATAAACACGAATTATGATTTACCTGAAAGTGCTGTCAGGCTTATGCGAGAAATATTATCGTGTCGTCCCGGTGTATTTAAAAGCCGTAATCCTGCGAGGTTGCAAAATGTTCGATTTTCTGAACATAAACAATTATTAATCAGAGTAATATCTAATAGTGAATACTGAAAGCATTTAGGTGATCGTAACATATTACAAATAGGACCAGCATAGTGTTCAGCAATCGATCGGAATATGTTTGGGATGGTTCGGTGTATGGAATGTTATGTAAAGTAAGATTAGGTCTGCAATCGATTGGAATATGCTTGGGACCGATCGTGTATTCATAATGCTGAGAAATTTGAGTGGAATCGGTTAGAGTAGTTTTTGGGTAACGTTTCACTTCTGTAACAAAAGCTCGTCATAAAAATCGGAGATTGGCGAGATACAGTTTGTATACCTTACGTAAAATGTACATCTATTATGTATTCATAGATTTATTTATAGATTATATGCAGGTAAAAAGCTATGCTTTACAAGGACCACAAAAATGGTACATCGGGTACGGATGTGTGAGCGACCAAAACCGCACTGGGGAATAGTTTCTTCACGGAAAATAGCTGACTGCTACGAGCACCGAGAATCTTATCCGGGAGTGACTGAGGTTTACGAATCGATCCCAAATCAGAACAATACGTCAAATAACGCTGTACTATATTGACAAAGGCGATTAAAAAGCAAAATATAACAAACCTCAACGGTAATCGAATACAGGTTTTCAATGCAAACCCAAAGCGTCCAATAAACGGAAGTCCAACAAATCAGTTGAGAGCACAAAAAATTACCGTTTTGCAATAACGGTAAACACGGGTAACGGACAAATCAAAATGTGCGGAAACCGAAGTGCAGTTAAACAAAGGGAAAATGTTCGGGAAAGAAAACGCTCACAGATTTAACATTTAGTTTAAATGTTATTTTCAATATGAAGAACAAACAAAAAATATCACTGTAAAATTATGACACAAAAAACTTGATAAGAAACACGGGTGTAGGGTGGGAACAAATGTCTTCAGTTCGTTTGATCTTGCTGGACCGAAAGAGGAATTTTCTAGACATCGACGCGGATTCATACACCGTTCACCAAAATTCCTCAAAATCTGAAAAGCAAGTAGAGACACAAACAATGAACTGCGGGGCTCTCCTCTACCTGGCTACCTGGCCCGTGTACCTGCGCAACCCATGACAGCGGCTCGACGATCAAATGTTTGGTGGTATCTCTGGAGTTGGCAGACCCGAATACCCGCCTCCCACCTAATAACATTTGCCTTCAACGTTCGTCTTCGCATGCAACCGGCAGACTGAATGCTTGGTGGTACTTCTGGGGTCAGCAGATCCGAAAACCCGCCTCTCACCTTAAGCACCATCCCCCGGGCCCGACACCCAGGTACAGTAGAATAAAGCAAGTGACTTTATTTAGTGGCGAGTCACACACGCCACGTCGCATCACCATCACTGGACACCTGTGTCTTTTTATAGGGAAAATGTTTGCTAGACAAAGACCCACCACGTCCTCCGGTTCTGCCAGCGCCCTACAATAAGCTCATGAATGATATCCTACCCGAACGAGCCTTATGTATTGCATCCTCCAACAGCGACATTTTGCGCCATCTAAACAAGTCTAAATTACAAAATATTGTATCCGAGTTCCCAAACATAAATGGTTCATCACGTATACAACCGAAAGGTTTACGCCAATCATACGGATTGTCGTGCTGACCATACGTTGCCCCAATTAAAGCTGATTCAGTGTCATGTGAATCAGGCCTACTTTTCATGTGGGCTGATTCGGTGTCAGGTGGGCCAGGCTTAATCTCCATCTGATCCGAATTAGTGTCGGAAAATTCAGTCACAAAATCCGACTGAGCTAATTCGGTGTTATGTGAATCAGGCCTACTTTTCATGTGGGCTGATTTGGTGTCAGGTGGGCCAGGCTTAATCTCCATCTGATCCGAATTAGTGTCGGAACCTTCAGTCACAAAATCCGACTGAGCTAATTCAGTGTCAGTTAACTCAGCTTCCCGAGAACAACCGACAGCACAAACGTCAAGACCCATCAAATTTACATCAATAGAAACTGTTTCTTGGCACTCAACGATGCTACCATGCCTTGCTATGGAATCCTTTTGATGCTCACGATGTGCAAGACGACTTGCCGATGCAGCAATCTTAGCCATTTCAAACTCCTGTACCGCATCAAGCAATTTCTCTTTGTGCTGCATTTCGAGGACTTCACGTTCCTGCGACAGTTTTAGTCGTTCCAAACGCATCTTAGCCTTAAGAACAAGGATGTTTGAATCTATCGTTGAACCCCTAAGGCTACCTCGAGAGCCCACAACAGAACAATGATTGCGCTCACCTGCGGTGTCTTCCGTTCCATTATCGACCAATCGTTGGGAGGATTTGATCTTTCCCACAAAACTGCGGGTAACAGGCATACTGACGTCAGCGAATTCGACGTTGAGTACTGTAGCGACCAAACCGTCACTGGGGAATAGTTTCTTTCACGGAAACTAGCTGCCTGCTACGAGCCACGAGAATCTTCTACCGGGAGTGACGAGCGTTTACGAATCGATCCCAAATCAGAACAATACGTCAAATAACGCTGTACTATATTGACAAAGGCGATTAAAAAGCAAAATATAACAAACCTCAACGGTAATCGAATACAGGTTTTCAATGCAAACCCAAAGCGTCCAATAAACGGAAGTCCAACAACTCAGTTGAGAGCACAAAAAATTACCGTTTTGCAATAACGGTAAACACGGGTAACGGACAAATCAAAATGTGCGGAAGCCGAAGTGCAGTTAAACAAAGGGAAAATGTTCGGGAAAGAAAACGCTCACAGATTTAACATTTAGTTTAAATGTTATTTTCAATATGAAGAACAAACAAAAAATATCACTGGAAAATTATGACACAAAAAACTTGATAAGAAACACGGGTGTAGGGTGGGAACAAATGTCTTCAGTTCGTTTGATCTTGCTGGACCGAAAGAGGAATTTTCTAGACATCGACGCGGATTCATACACCGCCCACCAAAATTCCTCAAAATCTGAAAAGCAAGTAGAGACACAAACAATGAACTGCGGGGCTCTCCTCTACCTGGCTACCTGGCCCGTGTACCTGCGCAACCCATGACAGCGGCTCGACGATCAAATGTTTGGTGGTATCTCTGGAGTTGGCAGACCCGAAGACCCGCCTCCCACCTAAAACATTTGCCTTCAGTGTAATCAACGTTCGTCTTCGCATGCAACCGGCAGACTGAATGCTTGGTGGTATTTCTGGGGTCAGCAGATCCGAAAACCCGCCTCCCACCTTAAGCACCAGCCCCCGGGCCCGACACCCAGGTACAGTAGAATAAAGCAAGTGACTTTATTTAGTGGCGAGTCACACACGCCACGTCGCATCACCATCACTGGACACCTGTGGCTTTTTATAGGGAAAATGTTTGCTAGACAAAGACCCACCACGTCCTCCGGTTCTGCCAGCGCCCTACAATAAGCTCATGAATGATATCCTACCCAAACGAGCCTTATGTATTGCATCCTCCAACAGCGACATTTTGCGCCATCTAAACAAATCTAAATTACAAAATATTGTATCCGAGTTCCCAAACATAAATGGTTCATCACGTATACAACCGAAAGGTTTACGCCAATCATACGGATTGTCGTGCTGACCATACGTTGCCCCAATTAAAGCTGATTCAGTGCCATGTGAATCAGGCCTACTTTTCATGTGGGCTGATTTGGTGTCAGGTGGGCCAGGCTTAATCTCCATCTGATCCGAATTAGTGTCGGAAAATTCAGTCACAAAATCCGACTGAGCTAATTCGGTGTCATGTGAACCAGGCCTACTTTTCATGTGGGCTGATTTGGTGTCAGGTGGGCCAGGCTTAATCTCCATCTGATCCGAATTAGTGTCGGAACCTTCAGTCACAAAATCCGACTGAACTAATTCAGTGTCAGTTAACTCAGCTTCCCGAGAACAACCGACAGCACAAACGTCAAGACCCATCAAATTTACATCAATAGAAACTGTTTCTTGGCACTCAACGATGCTACCATGCCTTGCTATGGAATCCTTTTGATGCTCACGATGTGCAAGACGACTTGCCGATGCAGCAATCTTAGCCATTCAACCTCCTGTTCCGCATCAAGCAATTTCTCTTTGTGCTGCATTTCGAGGACTTCACGTTCCTGCGACAGTTTTAGTCGTTCCAAACGCATCTTAGCCTTAAGAACAAGGATGTTTGAATCTATCGTTGAACCCCTAAGGCTACCTGGAGAGCCCACAACAGAACAATGATTGCGCTCACCTGCGGTGTCTTCCGTTCCATTATCGACCAATCGTTGGGAGGATTTGATCTTTCCCACAAAACTGCGGGTAACAGGCATACTGACGTCAGCGAATTCGACGTTGAGTACTGTAGCGACCAAACCGTCACTGGGGAATAGTTTCTTTCACGGAAACTAGCTGCCTGCTACGAGCCACGAGAATCTTCTACCGGGAGTGACGAGCGTTTACGAATCGATCCCAAATCAGAACAATACGTCAAATAACGCTGTACTATATTGACAAAGACGATTAAAAAGCAAAATATAACAAACCTCAACGGTAATCGAATACAGGTTTTCAATGCAAACCCAAAGCGTCCAATAAACGGAAGTCCAACTCAGTTGAGAGCACAAAAAATTACCGTTTTGCAATAACGGTAAACACGGGTAACGGACAAATCAAAATGTGCGGAAACCGAAGTGCAGTTAAACAAAGGGAAAATGTTCGGGAAAGAAAACGCTCACAGATTTAACATTTAGTTTAAATGTTATTTTCAATATGAAGAACAAACAAAAAATATCACTGGAAAATTATGACACAAAAAACTTGATAAGAAACACGGGTGTAGGGTGGGAACAAATGTCTTCAGTTCGTTTGATCTTGCTGGACCGAAAGAGGAATTTTCTAGACATCGACGCGGATTCATACACCGCCCACCAAAATTCCTCAAAATCTGAAAAGCAAGTAGAGACACAAACAATGAACTGCGGGGCTCTCCTCTACCTGGCCCGTGTACCTGCGCAACCCATGACAGCGGCTCGACGATCAAATGTTTGGTGGTATCTCTGGAGTTGGCAGACCCGAAGACCCGCCTCCCACCTAAAACATTTGCCTTCAGGTGAACTTTCAAGAAACAGCATTTCTATAGTTTAGTAGCGAGACCAATTCGCGTAATTTGAATATCAGGCACTCAATTGTTGGTAAACGTTCCTTTATGGTCAGCCCGCCGAATAGGATGCCAATCCGGCAGCCCTTTGTGATGCACATTAATATGGTTTGCTGAGAGATCAGAATTAATCCCAAATGGAAATCTCGTTAACCGAAATTCCCCCTTGTGTGTTGAAATTGTCGTTACCCGTATTGAGCCTTCATCAGATCAGCGTGAATGATTTTGATGCAACGATTGAGCAACACAAATATTTTGAAAAGAGAGCATGTAAACAGTAAAACATTTGAGATAAAACACTAGAGAATATGAATTGTACAAATGATGGATCCCTAGTGCTCATAACAAATTTATGCACTGATAACACCTATGAACATTTTAGCAATCTTAATTATTTATTTGTTTATTTGTTTTGTTATCTCCTTCCATGATTCATTAATCCCCGATTTAAGTTTAGGGGTTTAAACATATCCAAGGAAATTTTCCTTTTCCACAAGCGTTATATGTTTATGCCAAACTTCATGCGTAACATTGTTTGTTTCCGTATTTATCCTTTAGAGTGAGACGGATGAGGAAGCATCCGTTGGCTGCCGATGGAGTCAACTTTGATTTCAAATTAAGCAGTGAGTTCCATCTCATGGAATCGTTGGGAGGAAGAGTCGAAACCGTGCGCGTTGTTTACTTTCGAAACAGTTTTCTGGAGTAGCTTGCATAAGAATCAACTGAGCCCTGTTAAAATTAAAGCAAATACTCGTGTATATTTTAGTACAAAATTATTGTAATAACCGTCTTACTGTCGACCTTATTGGATATTCAACTTCCAATATGGATCATACTCCCCGTAAAAATAGATAGATGTTGTGTGGCTAGATTTTTAGCTGCCATATATGAAAACTTAAATCTGAAAACCAAATGTGCATTTGAATGGAATTAGTTTCAAAAATTATAAATTTGCCTGTCGTAGGCAATGCTCAGGATATAAGTGCAGTGTCAATATAGATCTTCAATGCTATGACCAGTATACGAATATCACTCTACCTTGTACGACTTTGTGTTATCCGGTGGTTTCCAGTGAGTCAAGATTACATGGAAGCAAGCTAGGAGATCGCCTCATTTATATATCACTCGTATGAGTGCAACCTAAATGCTCGATTTATCACGTATATCACATCATCGGTTTGTCCTACATGATCTATATTTCTCAGGAACTTATTTCATTTTTTACGAGCATATCACCTATAATAATAATAACAATAATAATATCACATCATCGGTTTGTCCTACATGATCTATATTTCTCAGGAACTTATTTCATTTTTTACGAGCATATCACCTATAATAATAATAATAACAATAATCTGTTAACAAACCCTATTGAATAAATCCGAAATAAGAAATGCTAATTGTCTAAACCTTTGGCTCTAAATTCTGATGAGATTAATGGTAAACTGTCTATCATAGCGTCTCTAAAATTCGAATATTTTTATATGTCAGCTTATTCCTAGATACTCATTTGGTTTTAGAAACAGCTTGGATTTTCCTATTAAATATTATTGTCATATTTTCGCCCTCGCAGTGATTCAACTAATCACAGATAAGCCATGGGAAGATGTAGACTTATATATGGTAAGTCGACCTCCGGAACTGACGTGCTGTGCGGACGCATATATTTGTGCTCTCATACTTTTGGATTTATTTCCTCATATTTTTGCCTGAGCTGGACGGTTCATATATCATTGAACTCGTCTTAATTTGCTCTTTCAGGATATACCCATTTTAACTTCTTGAAAATTCAAATTTTCAAGTATTAGCCCAATTTTACCCACGCGTGCAATATCCTTGGCGATTCAGAATATTGTTCCTGTTCGGATACTGTTGAGAGGATCACATCATTTCGAATTGACTGATAGTTTTTTCAACACTATCAGATCGAAACTCGTTCAACCGCACCGCTTTTATCCAACTCGTTCGTATTTTACCGCTTGGATCGCGTCACTCCGATCCAACGCAATCACTCCACCAGTGACCTACCGATCGATAAACAACTGCACCGCTAAGTGCACTGACTCATCACTCGTTGGATTGTAACAATGACGCGAAGGATGACCTCGATGACCCAGATAAACAAGGCAGCACGTGATGTGTGTCAAATTTGTAACAAAGGGGTGAGCGCCAAATCCAACGTTGTTAAATGTTTTGGCTGTTTGAGTAAAATACATACTAAAGGTGATAAAGCCCTAACGAAAGAATTGATATGTTTTATTAACAACGTTGATTTACCCTGTGTTTGCTACGTATGCTGTGCATGTCGAAGTGAACAGCCTATCGATACGACTACAAATCCTCCCCACGAAGCAAAGCTGGAATTTCGAATAGAGATTTTTGAAAATTGCTATCGAAAACTTGAGGAAACATTTAAACTGCTTTTGGTAGATACACTTGCCAACGCAATTCGACCCGAAATAAATGTTGCTCAAGACAAAAAGGAAAGGAAAATTACACCAATAACTGCTCTTTCAACTGAATGTGGTGATAGCTCATCCGAAGGTTATAAAGATGGACCTACTAAACTTTGTTTACCTAGGTCCTCATCTGGTAAAATAGTGAACACTTTGTCCAGGACTCCCCGTCGTCTAGTTGCTAGATTCGAGCCTCTTAAAACAGCAATGTTACTGCTCATTCTACTAAGACAGATATCGCTCTCAGTGTAATCTGCACAAATTTCTCGGGAAAAAAATATATACTTTGTCATCTTATGGTTATTGTTAAGCTTAATGCTTTTTCTACCATGAAATTTTCTGTGTTCCGAGTTCTGAGTCGAGTATTGAAAAACTTTGTCTGTACGATAGTTTGATTTATTTTAATGTAACAACGAACTTGAGCCATTATTCGTTAGGAAAGATCTACGTAAAAAAGATTTAGAACATACATCAACCTAATACAATATCTTCCTCAAACAAATGAAATCAACGAAATTAGATGTCTTCAAAGTTCAATTATTTTCGGAAAAATTACTTCGAAAAATATTTGCCATATCTTTTATAAAGCGCAGTGTATTTAATTCATGGTCATATCCCACACTGAGCCGTGCACAATGGTGCATCATGTTTGCCATGGCGAATGAATAATCCAAATATTTGGTAGTAGTAAGTGCGATGAAATTTTCAGCAGTGCCCCTCATGGATGTAAATCCCAAGAGTAAAGCGGTCTCTTTTGGACACCGTGTCTTGTATACGTTGTGATGAACTGCACTCATTTAATCTGCAATCAATACTTGCTACTTTGACGATATGTGTTCGAATGCCGAGAGCAGTATAAGCTTATCCTTGGATGATTGATTGCGATTGAATTCAGGGCCAACAAAGCGGTCATTAGCAATTTCATCCAAACCCGTGCTTTCAAGTTCAGTATATTCTCATACGGTTTACTGACGCCATTGCAAAGCAGGCACGGGCTGCTCAAATCGCGACGCCGCTACACCAGAGAGAGAATACTCTATTCAATCCAGCTTCAGAGAAGGCCTCCAGATATGTCTCTCTACCCATAAACGATCTGAGTATTTTGTGGCGAATGCACTATTACGTTGGAGCATTTATCTTGCATTCAGTGTATGCATTACGACGTTTGTTTATTGAAACTTTTCGCTCTCATGAACACGTTTTTCACTTGGTTATTTGAAAGGTGTATACAAAACTTCATTTTTTATTTATTGATATCGATTTTATGTTTTCACATTTGCCTGCGATTGACGAATAGATATTAATTGTGACACACAAAATGCGAAGAAATTAAAAGTTCAACCACAAATTTTAAAAGAACAACAACAAGAAGAAAATGACTTTATTCGTGTACACAAAGTTTCAGCAATACATAAATTTCTCCACAAAATACAAATATGATTGAACGTATAAAGTGCAGCACAATGAAATGATCATTGAGATAATAAAGTGTCAGGTTACCATATGCTAGACAAATGTGAAGGGAATTGGAAAAATAAAAATCGGAAAATAACGGGAACATCTCAGCGTCATTAAAAAATTGTCAACCACTTCTTCAACTCCATAACAGCTTTCGACTGATGAACCATGTATCGATCCAAGTGTGGAACAAATGAGTTATTAAATTTATTAGTTCTCGAATAGGGAATAACATAATAACTTCGGGTGGAGGAAAAAGATTCACAAGAAGCTAGGTTCTTTTTCAGTGAATGCGAACAATCAGAAGAAATAGTTGCGATGAACCTGTTGCATTCCCGAAAGTGACGATCAACAATAATGACAATGTCATCTGCGGGAACACAATTGAATCTTGAGATGAGCTTAATACTTCTTCTGATCCTTCTCCAAAAGGCCAGGAAAAAGCGTAAAGGAGGTGTAGAATGATGCAAGAAAAAACAAAAAGTTGAATAGCTTTTAGTGGCATGGAGAGAGAATAAGGGCGAAGTGCATAGAATGACATTTGGCGCACCTTTATGAATTGATTTGTTACATGTTTTGTCCAGCTAAGATTGTCAGATTTTGTTACGCCACGATAATTGAAGCTGTTGCATCTTTCGAACACAAAGCCGTTAAACGAATCGCGAAAAGTTTTATCATGAAGGGCTAAATAACGCTGTCCAGTCATTTTGGAAAATACCATCTCGTTGGATTTTGAGGGATTCAAAGATAAACCAAATGTGGATGACCGTTGACCAATGTTCGTAGCCAAGGATTCTAAACATGTTGCTCGATCCCAAGATTATGATTCAATGCAACGGCAACGTCATCAGCGTATTTAATAGTAAGTGTCAAAGTGTCACAGGGATGATCAGAAATTTAAAGGGAAAATACAAATGTGGACAGTATTGCACCCTGAAAGACACCAGGCGGAATCGGTATTTCACGGGAGGCTTTTCCGTTCACAACTGCATATTGGAGACGACCCTCAAAGTAGGATGCAATACAAAGAAGGATATTAGTTCTAACGCTACGGTCAAATAATTTATGCAATAAAGAGTTTCTTAGAACACTATTGAAAGCAGTTATATAATCCAGTAAATAAATTTGTACGGCTTTCGATTTACTATCTAGAGAACGTGTGATATAATCCGTACGCAAAGCGACAGCATTAACTGTTGATCGATTTTTGCGGTAAGCGAACTGAGAAGCATCGTGAAACAGAGAGCTGGATGTCAATCTTCGTAGTACAATGCGTTCAAATGCTTTGAGCAACTGCGAGATGCACACGATCGGGCGGTATTTACCAGGATCTTTTTTAAGGATCGACGTTATACAGACAGATTTCCAGCAATCAGGCATAACTTCTCTTTCGATGCAACGATTGAAAATGGATGTGATGGAGGATGATAGTTTTCTAGAACATTCATTACTCGCAGACGACGTGCCGTGCGGTTGCATTATTTTGAGATCCTGATTATCGGAATATACTGTTCTTAAATTTACTCTCACGTGGATATATTATACGTTGTTGGACTCCTCTCGAAGTCAGCTTTCTGGATATACCACTCTCGTAGCGGTATTCGATAATACGAGCTAATTGGGATTTATCGTGATTTTCCCATATTGCATTTACGCGTGCAACTCTGTTATTACTCTTCAAGTCCTCAAAGGGATTAACGTCATTCAAAAGATCTTATTCTTCGCCGTCGACTGGTTCTACTTTCAACATCGTGCGATCAGCTACTGAAAAGTATCACCGGATTAAATTCTGATTTTGCTCTTTTTCGTGAACACTGAATTTTTTGTCGCGCACACTATAATCATCATCGATCGCTCGACCGAGCCAATGCTTGTGCACAAACCACTGAACAGTGCTGCTCATAACCCTGACCGGATGACCCCAAAATGAAAACAACGCGCACCGGGCTGCATGTGTGCGGTTTGCCGAAAGTCGGTAAGTCCTAAGGCAAAGTCTGTCACGTGTTACGATTGTTTGTCGAAAGTTCATGCTAAATGCGACAAATCGCTGACCTCGGATTTAGTATCGATTATTAATTGAGATAATTGCCCTGGTGTTTGGTATGTTTGTCTGGTTTGCAAGGCCAAATCAACACCGTCAACCTCGACGACGAAAACCCCTGAATATGATATTGAGACGCGTCTAAATGGAATGGAATCCAGTATTCAAAAACTAAGTGAACTGATAATAAACGTCATAAAGACACCGTCGTTACCCGACTTAGAGGTTACTGCCGAAGAGCCGGTAGATAATCCATCATACTCGAGGCCAACATTTGCCCAGATTACCGCGCAGATGGTGACTAAAACGGAGAGGCGTTCGATGGGATCAGTGACTCCTCGACTTAACGGAAACGAAAAAGGACTCAAAAAAACCACTGCTACTAAAATGACTGACTCACATTATAAAACAAAATCCGCGGGTGTAAACCTAAGCGTTATATGTACAAACGTGACCGAGTCGCAGGAAACGCTGTTTGAAGCTAAGCAAAAACATGACTTAGCTGAGTGGTATAAACTCTGCAGTCAGATGAGAATGGCCGCAGTTACTCTTTCATCAATAGTTCGATTAAACCGCCACCTGAATTCTCCTCACAAGGATGATCCTCGCCTTTTGAGAATAACGCTGCAATCTGCGGAGGACGTGGAAAACGTACTCTTAAATGCTTACATTCTTAGAGGTGTTCCAGAGGCTACATGTCGTATCCATGCAGACTTACCATGGTGGGAGCGAAAGTCGTCGCAGAAATCTCGTGGAGAATGTAATCCGAGAAGTATTGTAATTCTAGGTGTTCCGGAAGATGCTGCTGACGTACTTCCTCAAGAAAAGTCTGAGCACGACCACAAACAATGGAAATATCTAGCCGAAACAATTGGTATTAAAAATGCCATACTTGTGGATGCTTTTAGGATACCGCGGTCTGCCAACTATAAAGGGCAAGGTCCTAGCCCTTTAAAGCTAACCTTCTTCACAACAGAAATGACGGATACGATCAAACGTGAATGGAAAGCTAATAGAAAAAACTTACCACAAAACGTCATGTTGAGCTTGCCCAGGGTAATAGCCGAAAGCAAGCAAACGGATAGCACCGACCCACAAACGCCTAGTGATGAGGTTCAACCTGAATGTCAAGCGATAGCTCCAGACGTGAGACTAAGTGTGCCCAAGCGTGTTCCCTCACTGAAACCCAGAGAACCATCGCAACCACAGCCTGATTGCAATCTTGTTATTGACAGTTCAAATGTTACCCCAAAAAAAGAAAAGGGTCCTGCTCATCGCGAGTCGGACCAATAGCTACAGTACACGATTCGACATTGTGTAAGACAAATACGATCAGGTGCATATATACAAATGCTCAGTGTTTAACTAACAAATTAGCTGAACTATTTGAGCTTTGTGATAGACTTTCACCCGATTTGGTTGCAGTTACAGAGA
Source organism: Atriophallophorus winterbourni (assembly GCA_013407085.1). NCBI lineage: Eukaryota > Metazoa > Platyhelminthes > Trematoda > Plagiorchiida > Microphallidae > Atriophallophorus > Atriophallophorus winterbourni. Next base: position 17,853 of record JACCGJ010000110.1, read on the forward strand.
CTTGGTTCCAGCCCTGCATGACTGATGCTGAGCTTTTGATTCCGAAAATGTCACTACTTCGTCGCGATCGTTTTCGAAGATCCGGTGGTGGAGTTGCAGTCTACTATCACGAACGTTTAGCGCAGTGTAACGTCATCGATCATCCTGACCTCAGCCTTCCTGATACGATGTGGTGTTCAGTAAAACTAGTCAATGGAGATGAATGTACGATCGGCATCATTTACCGCTCGCCATCATCCGAAAGCTCATACAATGATAAGCTCATACAATGATAAGCTCATCGAATCATTGCAACACATCACAAGATGCCAGACTATGCAATTGCTAATCATTGGCGATTTTAATCTCCCGCATCTGTTTTCGAGAGGTGAGCACTCCCTGCATTCGTTTGAACATAAATTCAAGGAGGTTATAGAATTCGCTTCACTACACAATCACGTTAACCAGCCAACTCGCTGGCGGGGTCTTGACCAACCTTCAACCCTTGACCTTGTCTTAACGCCTGAGGCAACCGCAGTAGAGGATATACAATACCTGGCACCACTGGGAAAGAGTGATCATGTTGTGCTTTTGTTTGATTATGTATGTAGTGCGGAACGATTGTGTGAACAGACGAAAGTCATAAGGAAAATACAATTTGAATCTTTAAATATCAGTCTCCGGGATGCATACACTCATGAGTTTGATTCAATTGATCCTGGCTCATATTACAATTATCTCAATTCGAAGATTTACCAAAACTCGATTTTTGTACCACACAAATGCAGCTACAACAACCAGTTTGTTATTCGGAGTAGAAGGAAGAAACGGTTAGCTGTTATGAGAGAGTCTTGGGTAACTCATATGAATTTTGATACGGAAGAAACTTGGAAACGATTCTGTAAGATACGGAATCAAGTCACGACTCTTGTAAGAGAAGATCGCATGCAATTCCAGTGGAACTTGCTTAAGAGAATGGAAAAGAATTCTAAGCTTTTCTACAAGATAGTCAATGAACGATCAAAGATCGAACCGAGTGTATTCTCTGTACTAACAACTCATGGATTGACCCACACTGCCCAAGATACCGCCGACGCTTTAGCAACGTTTTACTCATTTGTCTTCAATCCCAAGCGTTGTATACCATATCAACTTTCATCAAGTTCACCACATTTCGAATTATTAAGTGAAATTACTATCAACGAATACATGGTTTGGCGTGAACTTTGTCAAGTAAACGAAAAGAAGTCCCCAGGCGCATACAAAATTACCCCCGCCATACTTCGCAGCTGTCGCGTTGCTTTGACTGCTCCTCTCACTTGCATATTCAATCTCAGCTTAAATGAAGGAAAAATACCACCGCAATGGAAAGCAGGGATGATAACTCCTATTTATAAAGGCGGTAGCCATTCAGACACAGCAAACTCTAAACCGCTAACGTTACTTCCGGTGATCTCTAAATTAATGGAACGCATTGTGACTGCGCGCATGAGAGAACATTTTGAAAACCGAAATATCTTGACTGCAGCACAACACGGTGTTGCCTAGTTTTGCAAGCAGGCTCAAATTTACTGGATAAGTGGTCAGGTCAAAAGAAGCTGCTCATCAACTTCAACAAGTGCAAAAAGGTGCAGTTTAATAAACACTTCCAATTTCTCATACACGCATGGCAGTCACACACTACTACTTTATTGCTGCCTATTTTGACAAACGTTGACATCATTATCACTAGTTACGCATCACAAATAATGAATAATCCCGCATTTCATCGAAATCTTTTATCAATTTTGTTCTCTGAGATTCGCTCATTTGCACCAAATGTGACGGTTATTTTCATTTTCTCTAACGACAAAGTACCAAATAATATGTTAAGATTTTCGTACGTTGGATACTGTTTCGCGCAGTTGAATTTACTGCGCTACTTAGAAAATATTTCCGTGGTGAAATATCAAACGTGAACGCTATTTAGCTAGAAAACTTCGTGGGTAATTTTGAAAGGTTTCCTTGCATTAATTAATACTCTTACACTGCCTCATAATTGCATTGCATCCTGGTGTTGATTTAGTGGTTCAACACATAGGTCATTTCCGTTAAACTTACACATCGACTTTCTGGTTCTTTGGATTCATCTTGGAATAGTTCCAAGAGATTAAAACCAATGGAAACGTAATAACTTGTGAAAAATTCAAATCAATTTCGGGGTTTGTACGTGGAATTTATTGCAAACGAATAAAGTAATAAGATACATGAGATGAATTGAATTGTATTGACTTGAATAACCAACCCAAGAATGTAAGTGAGAGAAAACCACGCTCACTCGAATTCCACTATGTATTGAATAACAACCAGAATAAATGAATGACAACCAGAACTTGAATAACAGTATTATTGATTATTATTGGATGAATGATGATGAACGATTGATTATTATTGATCGTTAATCGATCAGTCACCACATTCACCGCAGTTTGCGAATGATCCTAGGTTTTTGGTATCACGGTACGGCTTGTTCAACAAAAGTTCTGATCTCCACGGAGGCTCTAGCGAACCCGAAGCATCATCCACAGTTGCCAACAATTGTCTCGCTTTTTTAATGGCAGTAGTCGAAGGTGCCAGTAAGGCTTTTCCTCTAGCGGTTTTGAAATGTACATTATCTGACGATCGTTTAGATGAGCTAAAAGGCAGTGCTGAATTCGCTTGATAAGATGAATTCGGTGATTTATTTGAAATGGTATCTGAAGAATTGTAAAGTTTGCCAACTTTGAAGCCACGTTCTTTGTAATGAAAACCAGATTTTCCGTTTGAATCAATGATACGGGCGGATGAGGACGTGTTAACAGGAGTAGAGCTTGAGTCGGTTGATAGGGAGGTCATCATCACACAAAAGAGCTTTGGCACGAGCAATGGCACTGTTAGAAATCGGTCGAACTGTCTTTCCAGATGCAGTTTGAATATCCAGAGTAACGGGAGTGTTCTCTATACTATGATAGGATGTAAAAAAGTCAACGTTTCCTTTTTCGCCAAGCAGCATAGTTAAGGCATCATCATTTGTCGGCATCAGAGCCTTGGCTTTTTCACGTTCATGTGTATTGAACATGACGGAATATTCTGCTGGCGACAAATCTGCTGTTGCCACACGCGCATCTTCATACTGTTCGTAGTGAGCTCGAACATCTTCAAAATAGGGTTTTGGCAGCTACAAGAGTACATTCTGCAAAACACTGTCAAGTATTCCAGCAATTAGACGATCTTTCAATTGCATTTCAAACAATTCACCGAAGTTGCATCTCGCTGCCTGAATCAACAATTGTAGAATAAAATCGCGAATTCCTTGATTGGACTGACGCACCATGGAATGAAATTCTGCACTTGCGGTTGGTTCAAAATGTACAGATTTAAAGTGTTGCATTAAAAGCGCATTCAGCGTTTCGTATGGAAGGGAAATGGGCGAATCCGGATAAGCCAAATTTTTTTATTAACGTATAAGCAGATTTTCCAATTAAATTTAGAAAATAAACAGACTTTTTATCATTTTCCGCTTTTGGTCCTGTCATACACCAAATTTCGAATCTTTCAAAATAGTCTTTAATTTCTCGAGCATTTGCATTTACATCAAGAGGTTCCAGAATTGAATTCGCCATGAAGAATTGCTGATCGCGACGCCAAATGTGATGAAATGAATTGCATTGACTTGAATAACCAACCCAAGAATGTAAGTGAAAGCAAACCACGCTCACTCGAATTACAGTATGTATTGAATAACAACCCCAATGAATGAATTAAAACCAGAACTTGAATAACAGTATTATTGATTATTATTGGATGAATGTTGATGAATGATTGATTATTATTGATCGGTAATCTATCAGTCACCACAATACAATGACATTCTTGACCGTAACAGTGAAAATTTGATGGTTTCAAACGCTCAATTTGGAGGTTTCTTCTATTCGTCATATTCAAGCTGATGCGGGTGTAGATCATCATTTTATGCTGTCAACGTACGACGATCAGGATAAATCAACTTCGTAAGGCGTACAGCTTTTCACTAAATCAGAGTGAACATGAGGTATCAACTGAAAAGTGGTTAGGATATTTATTTGTTTGAGCAATTACTTTGGAATTTTAAATTTGTTGAAATTGCAACTATCAGTCTATCAGAATATCAGTATATTAACAACGAAATAAAAAATAAATCTACAGAATATTCCCCAAAGGCGGATACGGAGTGACCTTCGTTTGGCATCCGAAATATTGCATGATAAGAACCATCCCGATTGAAAACTTGCTAAAGCGCAATGACATTACACGAACACGAAATCATTCGGAGGCTTTAAACAGTTTGCCTAAACAAATCACACGCTGGGAATCCGTTGCTGATTTGATTGTGAACTGGATGATGATATGACGAACCATGGGGTATCTAACTGATTTTTGAGAGATTACATATTTTTACTCTGCAGACATCGTCATTCTATGTTTAATGTTAAGCTTACTGCTTTTTCTATCTTTAAACTTTTAGAGTTCTGAATAAAATCGCCTTGATATGCATTCAAATAAAGATAATGACCACTGATGTGAGAATTTTTACATGTAAAATTGAGAATTTCTAATTTTCCTTCAACACCTTCGATAACCATTTCAGAAGTGTAGTTTAGGTAATTGTTAATTATGTGAATACGGCTGATTTGTTCAAGCTCGCTGGTTAAACGCAATTAATGTGAGGGTGTTACGTGTGACTGAAATGGTTGATCATGCCAGCCGATTTTAGCAGTGTTCTGAAAGTTCGTACCATGTTTACCACTTATTTACTGTTTCAAACCTTGCCGATCTCCGTCATAATATACAGAATCGTTAAGTGTAAATATCATGAAACCGCTACTACGTATGTACGCTGGATCGAACATGCAACAAGGAATATTGCTTTCATATTTCGTGCATGTGACATTGGTATTAAGGTATTTCTTATATCTGAAATTAATTATAGTTTGTGTCGCGGTTTATCAATTTGTTTTATTCAAGCGTTGTAGTAAAAACATTCTTAAATTTTATAATTCTCAAACGATACCCGAAACAATAAGACGTTAACATAACAATTACTCATTTTGCTTTCAGTTAAAAAAAACGTTAAATGTGAAATGCGAAATTTACGAATAACTTCATTGTGGTATGATTTTTGTTGTAAACATTTTAACTGTTTGGATAGGCATATAATAGCAAATCAAATTCGTTATGCTATTCTATTTTTCAATTTTTGACAGAGTTGACGTTCTCAACCACTACATTCTCACAGACGGCAGACGTTTCGTGCAAAGCAGTTCGCTTCATAGTGATCAATGGCGTGTGAGCGTCAGAGAAATTGAAGAAGCCACAAAATTGAACACGTAATTTTGGCCTTGTGAACTAAACGCATATACGTGATCGAAGGAAAACCCTTCTGTAGTTCTCATTATAACCAGCAAATACCTGGAATAGAACCAATTTACTTTAATGCAGATTTACATCAAAATGTTTAATCGAAGAATTGTCCAATAATCCAAATCCAAACAATGTAACCTATTTCTTCTTTGTGGTTACGATAATCGCACAGATCGGCCATTCAAAGATTGGCTGTGCCAATATAAATTAACAGTAGCGACATAATTCCAATTTTACATCATATAAAACATTATGCTATATATAACATAATAACATAATATCATATACGGACCAGCACTCTAGTTCTTCACGGTCTGCACCCTAATACTCAAACAATTGAACATTTAATTTTAGCCTTGGGAACTGAACGCATATACGTGATCGAAAGAAAACTCTTCTGTAGTTTACATTATATATATATATATATATATATATATATATATATATATATATAGATCAACAGAAGAGTTTCCCTTCAAGGTCAACGTGGTATTTTGCTTCATACGAATCCTTTGGTTTGTATTTATTTGATTTTCGCCGGATTTCAACATGGTTATGACTAGACAATCCGCAAAAGTAGATAATACAGCACCTACTGTCACGAAGATGCAAGGGAATCGGTGCCCCGCTGCTCGCTCGGGGGACTCTTGTCTGGTATGCGCTAAACAGGTTGCTGATAATGCAAAAGCAGTACAATGTGAAATATGTCTCAAATGGATGCATATTCGGTGCAGAGGAATGAAACCAGAGACGTATCAGTGGCTTCAGATTATATCATGCGATATTATTCGGAATGTATTTAAGAAATGCCTTCCACCATCAAGTGATGAGCACGGAAGTGGTCAGAATAAAGTCGTAGCTGCATCTACTGAAGCCGCTAAAGTGCTTGTTGGGGGTGACATAAACATTGACCCAAACTCAGCTGAGTATATACACCACCTATCTGTGGAGAAAACATGCATGCCATTCGTTTCCTTGACTATATGCCGTTTACAAAATGGTATTAGTATCGAGGATCCATTGAACGTGCAGGAACTGGACGTTTGCTCGCCTTCAACACCGTTTGCTCAACAGTCAGGAAGGAATAAGACTTATGCATATGTGACGTCGAAGGGTCTACCCAGTGATCCGGGCTATAAAATATTGTCACGGCGATTGAGCAAAATAGAGGCTCAGCTAAGTGTAGTGGAAAAAGTACCTACTTCTGATAATGCTTTTAGATCTCCGGTCTCAAAAAGCCACTTTTGGATACTCGGAAGCGATGCCTCATTATGATAAATGTTCCTGAGCAAACCGGGGACATGGCTGATATATGCTTACAGTAAGAGCGAACTTTCCTACAATCGACTTTTTCAAAGCTTTTTGATCAAGGAGAGGAAGGACTTACCGTCATATCTGCATTCCGACTTGGCCGGAAGAAGGAGGATGATAAACGGCGGACGCTGAAAATTGTTTTAGCTTCGGATGAGCAAGTCCAGATGGTACTAAGACGCGCTCATCGTATTAAGGGTGAGCCATTCAAGATACTATGCGACCTATCTCCTGAAGATACAAATCAAAATGAAAACAGTTAACCCAGAATTGCGAGCACGCAAGCAAGCTGGCCGCATATTCGTTGGAAGCCGCTGTCAATTCAAGCTCAGTTGATCATTCTGTGAACAGATTTCGAGTATTGCTTTTCAATGCGAGGAGTCTACGCAATGAACTTGAAGAGGTTAGTGAAATTGCCTGTCGGCGACAGTCAGATATCATTGCTGTTACGGAATCGTGGTTAACAATGGATATATCTAATATGGAGTGCGCGCTACCACACTATACGCTTTTCAGAAGTGACAGAGTAGCTTCGAGATCTGCTGGTGGCGTTGCCGTATACTTTAAAGAGCACCTGATTGTGGAAGTATTGGAAAGGTTTTAAAATGATGCTGGAAATGCCGAAAGCCTCTGCTGTAAGGTGAAATCTAGCTCTGGAGCTGCATCACTTGGGGTCATTTACCGCTCACCTGGCGTTTACGTTCCTGTGTTATGTGATCAAATAAAACGGTATGGAATCACTGGTGACTGTATCGTTCTTGGAGACCTGAATGCTCCTGATATAAACTGGGCGGATTTAGTTTCGAGGGGTGAACCGTTCCAACGAGTATTCCTAGATACGATTTTGGAGCTGAATTTGGTGCAGAATGTAAACGATCCTACGAGGATATGCGTCAGGTAAGTTCCTTGGATATTGGATTTGGTGGTCACACCTAGATTCTCTGATGTTACGAATCTGTCTATTGAGACCCCCTTTGGCTGCAGCGATCACTGTTCTTTATGGTTCGTTTGGAATCGGGGTCTTCAACCGAGAATACGTACACATGCTCGGAGAAACTACTGGAAATCAGACACAACGAGTCTAATCACGTCTGCCAACTCGATGAACTGGTCACTCCCTCTATCTACGAATGCTGATATCTGTTGGTTGGACTTTTTGGGTAAAATAAGATCGCTTGAAAATCATGCCCCATGGATGAATGGAAGATCCATCGCTAAGGGACCGCCGTGGTTTGATAACGTTATCCGTAAATACATGACGGTAAGAAAGCGGTTATGGCGGAAGTGAATGCACCGATGACTATGTAACCTACAAAGTTATCCGCAACAAGTGCACCTATCTCAAAAGAGATAAAAGGCAGAACTATGAAACTCGCTTGGTGGACGGAGCCAACTCGATGCCGAAACGCTCGTTTGCGTACATAAGACGTAGAATGAAAGCTTCTCAACAAGTACTTTGATTGAGATATATGGGAGGTTCGACTGAACATGAAGATGAACGTAAAGCAGTTCTTCTCGCCGCTCAGTACAATTCGGTTTACACAGAGGAGACGTTTCCCATTCATCTGCTTCATGAGAGCAACGCCGAATTGCCGGATATCTCGATCTCGCCAGAGATGGTGCAGTATTTACTAGAACGACTCGATGTACACTCAGCAACTGGCCCGGAAGATATACACCCAATGATTTTAAAGGTATTGTCGAGTATCATACATAAACCACTGGCGCAAATCTTCAATTTATCCCTGAGGTATAGTAGGTTACCTAAAGATTGAAAGTACGGCATTGTCAAACCAATGTATAAGGGCGGTGAAACCAGTGATCCGGCTAACTACCCACCGGTTACCCTCACTTCGGTAGTTGTGAAGACTCTGGAACGACTGCTGAAGAAACAGATTGAAGATTCTCTCCTTACAACCAGTCAGTTAACATCAGCTCAACATGGTTTTACGCCTAGACGATCATGCTCATTCAATCTCATTACTGCTCGCGAGCACTGGTGTGCTGAACTTGATCTGGGTCACCCGGTAGTCACTGCCCTCATTAACTTCAGTAAGGCTTTTGACCGTGTTCCATTTCAACATCTATTGCTCAAGCTCCGTGCTCGTGGTGTAAAGGGACGTGTTCTAACCTGGATTGAAGACTTTCTTGTTGACCGTTATACACAGGTCGAGGTTAACGGAGTCAAATCGCAGGTTACACTTCCAAATTCCAGGGTTCCGCGAGGATCTGTTCTCGGCCCGTTACTTTTTAAAGTATATGTTAATGACCTCCCCGACTCATTAAATACGAATTGTCTAATTTTTGCGGATGATCTGAAAGTTTGGGGTACAGTAAACTCTTCTGCTGATAATACCATTTTCCAGAACGAATTGAACAAATTGCTTGATTGAACGGTAAAATGGCAGCTTCCTGTAAACCGACAGAAATGCGCTGTAATGCTTTTGGTGCCAAGCACGCCTGAAGGTGCGTACTTCCTCGGGGATCATCAACTGAAGTGGGCTGATACTGAACGTGACCTGGGTACAATTGTGACTCGGACGCTTAAATCGAAGGAGGATACGAACAGAAATGTTCCGCTTTCTTCATTCCACATACGTGAGACCAGTTCTGGAATATGGTTTGCCAGCCACATATCCTCAAACTAAGGGAGAACGTGACCAGTTGGAAAAATTGCAAAGGCGGGCGACGAAACGAGTACAAGGATTGAAATCAATTCCTTATGTGGAGAGAGTTCAACGCCTCAACCTTATGTCGCTCAGTATTCGGCGTGTGCGCTACGACCTGCTGCTAACTCGTCGCATATTACTGGGAGCTTATGGTGACGAGCTGCGCGAGGTTTTCGCTCTCGTGACGGACTCAAGAACCCGTGGCCATGCTCTAAAGCTTCAAAAGCAAAGGACACTACGCCTACCACAGGGATTTACGCTCTCAACAAGAATTGTTAACTTGTGGAATACTCTTCCGGAAGAGGTTATCTCAGCGATCTGTGAAAACCACTTCAAGCAACTTTTGGATAAGGTATTGCCTGTAATCACGGCGAAGCTGAACAAGGCTGGACAGGATTTCTTCAACTGAGGTCCTCCTGGACTATGTTGCTGATATAAAGAGATGCGGCTTACTAGGGCTTGACACCCTGTCGTCGATCAAGAAGAAGAAGAAGATCACGTATATGTGTTTAGTTCACAAGGCTAAAATTACGTGTTCAATTTTGTGGCTTCTCCGATTTCTCTGACGCTCACACACCTGTGATCAATATCAAATCGTTCTAACCAAAAATAAATATTTGTTCGAAATCCTACCTCGTGTAAGCTCGGGACACGTAATCGAAATACCCAAAGAATATTAAAGTTATGAAGACAGCATTCCTTCATAACTTTGCTAGTCAACATCCTAAGAAAATTGTGAAAACCACTCACATTTGGTTTATGAAACAAAAGCTTCATTATATTTGAAAGTGTTTAAGCCAAATTTGCCAAGTTATGGAAAAGCAAATTGATACTGACAATGACAAATCTAACTATGTATTTCATTCGCATTTGAGGTAGCATCGTTTCTTTGAAGGAGTGTTTAAACAATATGCAAAATGATGAATGTTCATAAATCTGACTGTTGCGTATGAACCATTCAAATGTAATGAGTACCCAAGGGGCATACTTGGAATTCAAATCGCGCGCGTTTAGTTTCTAAACAACGGTGAGCTTCAAACGTACAATCTTTCGAAGAAAATAAATAATTGGATAGTCTTATTTACTGAACGAAATCAATGACTAAAAGGTATAGAATCAAGAGTAATGTGGTCAATTTTTCACTTTAACGAAAGAAGCTAGGCGGTAGTTCCAAATTCAACGTGCAGGTAAACTCTAGGGTCCCAATTGGTCGCGGTGTGTTGGTCTTTTATTAATTAATTTTTCCGTTCAAGTAAGTTTTTGCTCAACAAATTGCTTTTTGTAATGCTGGGCTGTATAAAATCATAATGGCATACACTTGCATTTATTTTTGCTACATTAAATTCCTCAATGTTATATGCTCCCGACCCGCCGCAACCTTCTAGTTCAATATGGCGACAAGTTCTTACTATTAGTAGGTGAATCGAGGGCTCGTGGTCATGATGTTAACTTTCAGAAGTCTGGAAGTCATAAGCTGAGTAATGCGAGCACGCTATCCACGCGGCTCGTGTACACTTGGAATTATAACGAATGAGCTGTCTCTACCAGCTATTCAAGACGTCTTTGGATCAGCATTTGTTGAGAAAGATGGACCTGATCCGTGGAGTGATTTAATGGTGGTCTTCTACTCTCAAAGCTTGCCTGTTAGCAGAAGACATCCAGGTTTAGTTTTGTGCAGTATCTTAAACGGAGTCGTATCCCTCCCGCTTTAGGTCCAGAATAAAATTGTCAACTGAATACTTCGAAAATTTTTTCGAAAGGTTTCACTATTTGTTCATGATTAACATCAGCTAATTCATTCAGGGTCTTTTTCGATTGCTTGATTTTGTGTAACTTCTAAGATCGATTACTGAGTGACTTCGGAGGAAGTCAACTGTTCAATTGCTTCGTCTGCGCTAGTGAGATGCATGAGAAAAGAGACTGGATTCTCAATTTAAATTATCCTCAGACATTGTCAGTCTGATTGTTTTTCAGCTTACCTGCAGACCATAGCTAACACCGTGCTAAATTGATTGGCCATCGGTAGTAAGCTGCCTGCCTGTCTCACTTCCATTTCTATTTTCTATCTCATATCTGTCGGCGTCGGCAACTTGACAGTATCTCAGCCCATGTACATTCCCGGACTTATCAGCACTGCCAAGACCAGGCTGGTGCTTTCATACATACATACATGGCTACACGAACGTGCAATCGTAGAGTTCTTCTTTACTGTCCGGCTAACCGTGTTAAATTGATTGATCGCCGGTAGTGAGCTGCATGCTGAAATACGCGAGTCACACTACCGTTTATTTTTTTAATTTCTCATAGCTGTCTAGGCCTGGCAAACTGATAGTATCTCAGCCCACGTGCAGTCAATGGCTGGGCGGTACTTTTCCTGAATCAGGCCTATGCTTTCATACATACATACATTCATAAAAGAATATACACGTGAAAAAAGGCGATTCACGATGGCATTGAATGCTATATATGATATCTGCAGTCTGGCTCTAAGCAAAATGCCTGTATGTCTGTATTGTTCATGTTTTTGGGCCTGCTTAATATGGTCTGTGACATGTATGTATGATAGCACAAGCCTGATCCAGGCAAAGTGCCGTACAGTCAGACTGCACGTGGGCTAAGATACTGTCAGGTTGCCCAGGCCTAGACAGATATGAGGTGGGAATAGAAATGGTAGTGAGACTCCAGCGTGTTTCAGCATGAAGCTCATTACCGTTGGCCAATCAATTTAGCACGATGTTAGCCGCACAGCACAGAAATGCTGCACGATATAGAAAACCCGGAATCAATGTGCCATGAAGTCGTTGATCCACCGTGGGTACGCGCTACCGTTGTAATGCTGTCTGTGATGATGATGTCCTACTACCGTGTAGTGTACACCTACTCATACGTCTAAACAAACACTGGTTTCTACTGCTACTTATTCGAACTTTGTATATTGAATCGTCGGTTTGCAATGCTAAAGTATTTTTTAATTAGATGCTACGTCTTTCGACAGCTTACGATGGTGAATGCTATTTTCAAGGCATATTTCCGTTCTCTGTTTATCTCAGTTAATTTTGTTCAATTTTATGTTATAGTCCTATAATGGAGATATACAACTGAGTGGTTTCCACACCCTCCATTTAGTAATAGTTGTACACCATCGTAAAGATAAACTTTATTTTTGGGGGATTGTGTCGATCTGTGGATGAACCAGCTTCATACATACATACATAGCTGCAAAATCCGAGTTCCAATACTTGTCATATTCGTTGATTTGCATCCACTGAGCGGCTCCATAGCTAGACTAATATTCCAAACGGGAAGAGCAAATCCGTGAGGAGCAAAGTGGGTTTCGTGTCGGTCGAGGGTGCATAGATCAAATCTTCACACTCCGTCAGTTACCGGAGAAACGCCAACTATCGTGGTATTCCTTGACATCCGAGTGGCATTCGATTCAATCGATTGCGGAAGTCTTTGGAACTGTGTACTAAGGCATGAAGAGCCCGAATAGTATGCATGGATCATGAAGGCGTTATGTTGCCAAACCTCGGGCAATTGTCGTCCTCGTTTAATATCTCCAGCGGGGTACGACAGGGCTGCCCTTTCTCGCAGTTCCTTTTTAACTTCGCGATCGACGATATCCTAAGAAGCTTTAGGTGGTCTGGTGGGCGCAGATGTTAAATTTCTGCCGGGCATTATTTGATGGGGAATAACAGAAAAATCACAATATAGAATACAGTGGAAGTACGAAAACAAGCTGCTTTTCGCGCATTTGCTTCCCTGTTTCACGCGCTTGTTTATCAGCTTTTCCTGCTTCATATTGCTTGGCACTTTGTCTGGCTCCAGACTCGTGCTTCTAGATGATGATGATTGACTAATGTGCTGTCCATCAGGGGCTTCGAATTTTCCGGTTGCATTCTTCAACGGAAGCGTGGTTATATTTCACTTTTTCCTTCACTGTTCACAAAGTGATAAGATTAATTTTACTTGCAATAAATCGTAGACAATTCATGCGGATGTCCTTATTTTACCTGGAAAAACTAATCGTGTTAGGTTTTGTTTACGTGGATTTATTCTTTTTTGCCATATCCTATTGTACTTTACGCTGGCTCTTGTGTGGAAATATGAAAACTGCCGATTTTCAGTTTTCGACTGTTTTATAAGATTTAATTCAAAACGTTTTGCACCTTACTAGAAAATGTAATGCATTTATACTTCGAAACAGTGGTAAAGTAGTAAACAAAGAACCACGATGTTCAAATACAGAATCATAAAGTGATTCTTGGCCAAGCGCTCGAGGCGCTTATAAAAGACCAATGTATTGTGGTGCTCACATCCCTTTCCCTTACACACCACTACCGGTTTCTGGCTGTTTGCCATCGTCAAGTGGAGACAGTAAGATCAGGGTTGGGGATGTGAGCACCACAATACATTTGTATAGGCGCCTTGAGCGCTTGGTCAATAATCACTTTAGGATTTTGTATTTGAACATCGTGGTTCTTTGTAGGAACCCAATACAGCAGTGGCATACAAGTATAGCTTTGTTTATCACTATTTCAAGGCTCACTGGACCTGATCTTTCTGTCTCCACCTGATGATTCCAAAGAGCCATAAACCGGCAGTGCTGTGTAAGAGATGGGCATGTGAGCACCACAATATAATGCATTCATCTTCATGGACAGCGCTACACCTGTCGCGTAACTTCCATAAAACTCTAACGTTAAATATTCTAAAGAGATGGGAATGTGTGGGAAATAAAAGTTATTGAATCCATAGAATATTAGGCGCAAACACACTGGGATGAAATGCCTACTCAAATCAAACAAGCAAGTGTTGTGAATGAGTCGAGCATGCAATGAGTCTGCAAGATGCCATTAGCTGCATGTATATCCACATTTTACTTGCTCATCTTTTAATGTTTGTTAATACACTGAAATCTCAGTACTATGCCACCCGTTGGGACCGAGGAAAAGTGGCATAGTAGCGAGAGTGGCATAGTAACGAGGTTTTGTAAAAAACGGCTTTATTTGAATGAAAATGAATGAATGAACGCACAAGCCTGATCCAAGCAAAGTGCCGAACAGTCAGAGACTGCACGTGGGCTAAGATACTGTCAGGTTGCCCAGGCCTAGACAGATATGAGGGAGAAATAGAAATGGTAGCGAGACTCCAGCGTATTTCAGCATGCATCTCACTACCGTTGGCCAATCAATTTAGCACGATGTTAGCCGTGCAGCACGGAAATGCTGCACGGCTTTATTTGCTCAATCAATCAGTCCAAAGCTCTCAAAAATCGTCGGCTGACGCATCTTCTTTCGTCGGATCTCGTTCATCTTGTTGTCTAGCCGGTCACACGCTTGCATCACACCGGGCTTCCCGCTTGTCTGCTGCATGAACATTCGGACAGTGATCCAAGCACGCTGGGCTTCCTCGAACAAAACGATTTCCTCGACGTTCACTTCGTCTTCGCTTTCCACCGGCTCCTCATTGTACAGCATCTCCTCGCAATCTCCTCCAGCGTGAAGGACCCGCCAGTTGCGACGCGTTCGTCGGCTTCGAGAAAGTCAGGCAGCTCGATCTGCTCGTTATCGTGCATCTTTTCCTCGGCAGGCAGAGCTTTCCAGATCTCGAGCAGCTCCGCATCCTGAGGCTCAGTTCGGATTTCTTCTTCGATAAAATTGGCTTTCGCGAAACAGTTCCTGATTGTCGACTTGCTGACCTTCTCCAAAGCATACCGGGCGACGTGTAGAGCGTCGAGCAACGTGAACTTGAACTCCTTTCCGCGATCGTCCATCGTCTCTAGCCGGCGGCATAGCAACAGCTTTTTATAGTGGCGCTTGAAGTTCTCTATGATTCCCTGATCCATTGGTTGTGAATTGGCTGTCGTATTGGGTGGGAAGAAGACCTGTTGGATGTTGTTCAGCTGGAGCTCGGGAGGGTGGCCAGAGAAGTTATCGAGGCAGACCAGAACTCTGCGTCCCTGCTGGCCGAGTCGTCCGTCCCACGCACGCAACATCTCCTCGAAAATCTCCGCCGTCATCCACGCCTTCGAGTTCGCCTTGTACGTGACCGGGATCTCCTTCTTCTTGAAGAAACGGGGTCTCTTGGAACTGCCGATCACCAAAAGGGAAACTTCTCGCTGCCGCTCATGTTTGCCCCAACCAGAAGAGTAATCCTTTGCTTGCTTTTCTTTCCTCCAGTACACCGCTCTCCCCTGAAAGCCATGGTCTTGTTCGGAAGCAGTTGCCAGAAGAGTCCAGTCTCGTCCAGGTTGAAGACATCATCTGCAGAGAACTGTCTGAGTAAGGGCCGGAGAACCTGCTGCTGCCAATCAATAAGGGATTGGGAATCCACCGCTCCAGCTTCGCCCTGCACTGTCTTGAACGTGACGCCATTGCGCTTCTTGAAGCAGTCTAACCAACCGCAGTCTGGGATGTGCATCAGCTCGGCCAGTTTCATCGCCTTCTCCTTGATCAGATCGCCGCTGACAGGCAGATTCAGTCCTCTTGCTTGCTTCAGCCACATCAGCACTCCCTCCTCAAGCTTCGGGTCTTGAGGCTGCGTCAGCTTTATGCGCTTCGATGGAACTCCAGCTTTGATTGCAGCTTCAATTGCATCCTTCTTGCTGAGAATGCCCTTCACGGTGGTTCTCTTAACTTCGACGCCCCATTTCTTGCCAATCTCCCTCGCCAACTTGGACTGATTCGGCTCCTTCTTCGCAGCATCGATGATCTCGAGCTTCTCCTTCAGCGTAAAGTCGGTTCGCTTGCGTTTCTGAGCTGACATTATGGACTGAATAGTTTGAAAATAACGATGTCACTGTTGTGAGTGTCTGTTTGTGCGCGCGCTTTCGTGGGTCTATCTATCGATACTTAAAGCAAGAGTAGGAAAGAGGCTTGTTGTTGTGCGTGAGGTCATTGGCTTGTTGTAACTAGGTCAGTGAGAAACATCGCGTGTTTGACCTTGAAACCGGCTGACTATATGCGTAAAATGCGCAAACATGCACTTTTAAATAGCCACAGAATAGTGGCATAGTAACGAGAGTAGGGAGTGGCATAGTAACGAGAGTAGGGAGTGGCATAGTAAATTTTTTGTATTGAATTTTGTTGGGACCGAGCAAAAGTGGCATAGTACCGAGATTCGAGTGTAATCCTCTAAATCTCCTGAGCTTTTTTCTACGTTCTGGTCGGAGCTGCATTGCATTGTTGCATGGCGCAAGGCATTGAAAGTCCTAACTCGGCGTACTTCTCCACAAAATGATTAAATAGATTTGCAATCGGTACTAAGCTGCGTGCGGAAATACGCTGGAGTTTCAATGCCATTTTCTCCTATATCTGTCTAGGCCTTGGTAAACTGACGGTTTCGTAGCCCACAGCACTCTCCTTATTTCAAAGTTGTGATTTCATGCGTGCTCAGCTGATTACATAACGTTTCCACTACGATTATTGTTAGGGTATTTTTTCATGATTGTTATGCTTTCGACCATTGATGATGACGTCTACTGATGATTCTTTCGGATTGCGTTGTTTATTTGTTATTGGCTGTTTTGAAATAGCGACAGACTTCACTGATGCTTTGTGCGATTTATTTTTATGAAATTTCCAATTGGGATTCCCATCACCATTAGACATTTACTCGCAACGTTTTATGAATTGAAGTCCGAAGTCGTTTTTACTTGAAATCAATCTTTGCAGCCCGCAGCTTTTCCATGACGTTCAACATTGCGGCCGTTGGTAAGAAGTTTAACTCTTGTTTGACGGATGATGATGTGCTAATTCGTGAATTCTGTGACGCATACGTGGAGGTTTGTGGGTGAGTTTAATGATGACTTGCTCCCTAGTCCACAGGTTACTTTCGTTTTTCGGGAAAATATTTTACTTTGTCGCGAAAGATGTTGATGAAAAAATCAATATCTTATATGAATATGCCAATCGCGAACCTGTGCTCTATAAAAGTGTCAAAAGCATGACGTCCCATGAAGCTAGTGTTGGCGTTTCCGGTGATGTATATAATAAAGATGTGATTGGCTCAAGAACAATTTTGCGTTTGAATCGCGCTTTACTTTTTTTGGCTGATTTGATTGAATTATTGTGTACGGGTAAGTTAATTTTTCGTAGTTGTTTCACGGACATTCGGTTATTTGTGTTCGAACCTAATTTGTAGTGGCAATATATTAGGACTGTTACTCCTTTACTATATATCTGTATCTTATTAATATGACAATCTTCGACCGCACGATAATCTGAGCCTGCCGGGGTTTGTCCTAAATTTATCCTCTTAATCGTATGTTATTTTAGCTATATTTTTCTCATTTTTGATTCGTGCAAAATAACTGCAGTTATTCGGCATGTAACTTCTTCAACTGTACTTGCATGTAATCAAGCAATTTCGGTGTATCTGTGTAGTGCTGTTTCTGATGATGGTGGTTTGTGTGACTGATTCATTAAGACTCAGACACGGGCTCACATTTAACTCTTTTTACTCTAAAATAATCTCGTGGGTTTTATGTCCTAAGTGTGCCATGATGTGCAACATTTATTTTATAAGCAATCGTCATATTGATGCTGTGGAGGTTTTCAATAACATCTCGACACTAGATTTGCGGTATCATTATTTTGCGTCCACATACCGATTCGCTTTATCATAATGCAACGATATCGTGTTACTTTTATGCTAGTTATAGTATATTGCTACCAATATTGCGGATAGTACTTATGGCTTGTCATCTCGCGCATCACTTATTACGCTATTTTTAATATTATAGCATATTTAGATTTAAATATTTTTATAGCAAAATTATTAGTTTAAGTTCTGCATTCATCACTCACTGCAAAAACAAGGCACTAAGCTACATAATTTTATCATCAACACTGTTGATTTTTACACTGAACCTAAATGTGGTGTGATGTGGTTTACCTTTACGTTCCATTAAGCTATACTTGGTGAGTAACAGCTGAACCACTCATACGAGGGAGTTTATCAAGTGGTGGCCAGACATAATCGCTTAATTTACTGGCGTCTGTATCAGGATTTCCAGCTAGAAAGCACTGAGTGGGGCTCCAAAGCGAACTCCGTGCTAAATTGATTGGCCACCGGTATTGAGCTGCATGCTGAAACACGCTGGAGTCTCACTACCATGTATATCATGATTCTTGGCCAAGCGCTCTTGGTTTGTGCTTACTCTTTTATAGAACCCTTAGCAATTTAAGTCCCACCCTTCCCCATCTTCTAGGATTTTACTTTTTCATGGTTGTGTGGCAGTTAAGCATTCGGTACGTGCTACCGGTGTAATGCTGTTTGTGATGATGATGATGATCTCTCACATCTGTCTAGGCCTGGGCACCCTGACAGTATCTTAGCCCACGTGTAGTTTGTGACTCCACCGCACTTTGGCTAGATAAGGCTTTTGCTTTCATTCATGATTGCGAAACCTGGCCGATCAGATCGCAAGTGTTCTACTACCTTCCTGTATTTGGTACTAATTGCCTGAGCAAAATTGCTAATTTAGTTGTTTGCAGATAGCAGTTAAGATCAAGGGTTGTGGGCTGCTTCTAAGTCGTTTGCGTTGGCTAGGATGTTTTTGGTAGTATCTTATCAACGCTTACAATGACACACCTTGTTCGCAGAGTTTAGTGGAGACTTAAAGAAACAGCCGATGATCATGCTTGCTAGAGGAAAACGCTTACCACATTGCTAAGCTCAATCAGAAATTTTCCTTTGCATGCATGGGTCCATAAATCTACCTAACAGTTATTCGGAACCAATTCGCGAAATCACTGCAAATGAAAGTCGGAGACTCCATTGTATTTTATTGTTCACCTTTGTTTCATCTAATTTTCATCAAAAGTTTGCCAATCCCTTGAGGTATGTTTGTAAAACATCATTCGCTCAAATGTTTTATGCTTTGCAGTTCTCTGTTATGTTTTGCATTACCGTTACGTTAAATTTGATTGTTTCTAGCTCCGGACAATCAATCGCTTCGCAAGCTAACGAAGGACACGTACGACGTTGATCTCGGTCCGTATCATCCGTGGTATGTGCGCAAAGCTGTTAGTTTTGCCGTTTACTCGTTACCCCAACGTGAAGAGTTGATCTCGCACATAATCGACACTCAACCAAAAGATGGAACCATCCATGGAAAAGAGGCCTGTCGTTCCGCAATGTTGGATTACGCGTTACCCGCCATGCGAACCGTGTTTGATCGGACCAATCAGTGGCTTGGCTACCATGAACAATTACATCTACCATGATCGGTGATCAACTCGCTCAATAACAATGGCTGTGATATTTGTGTTCAGATATTAAACTGTTACTTCTGCCAGGTGTTGCGTTTCTATTATATTTCTTAGTTTTCTTGAAGTAATTTCCATATGAACAACTGTCATTAAATATTTGTGATAATTGTTTCTCTGATCTCCATGCACACGGTGTTTACGTTTTGTCATTTAATTTTGTATAATTATCTGGTTATCTATTGGAAGAAGGAAAATAACTGTATTCGTTTGAACAAATTTTCTGTTAGTAATATTAATTTATCCAAACAAATTTCTAGAATACATTAAACGTACAAGAGATTAACGTTATAGTTTTATTGTAAAAATTGAAATGCCCCTCACATATTCATGTCCTAGCTTAGGTTTGGTCTACCAGCGACATGAATCGTTGTTATGGGAATTGACGAGAATTCAGCCTGCACCATTTTTTAAATCAAACCATTTAATTCGTTTACCATGTTTTCGTTCACATTTTCTTGTGATGCGTTTTTCACCAAATCTAAAACTTTCTAAAATATTCATTTGCATGCTTTTCCGTCACACACCCCACGACCGGTTTCGTGCTGTTTGAACTTTCTAATTCCTTAATTCGCATTTTTCTCTAGTGCTCATCCTTAACGTTTTAGCCCTTGTGTTCTTTCGTTGTCATGGCTAAAAATTCAGAAAAAGTTCGTAAAGTTCCAATTTACCCGAAGCTTAAAAACGAGTCGCAGCACAAGCTTGTCAAGAAACAACGTGGCACCATGAAGAAAGCGCTAAAACAAGAAAAACCCAAAGGCAAACTTACTTCAGGAGACAATGTTACTGTGGTCAAGAGTTCCGCTACACAGAAAAAGCGTGTTAAAGTCATCAAATCAAAAGGTTCGTTTCGTATGAACGTTTCCTCAACTTGTCAATGTGGTGATTTTAATCTAGTGCATTTGGTTTAAGAGCAATTAACATTAGAGAGCTATGTTTCGAGAGCTAAAAGCGTTCTTATCTGCTGTTCCATAAACCACTGGGTAGTGAATTCTTGTGTAATTTTGCATCATTCGACCCTATATCATTTCGATCCATTTTGTCGTTTGTGTCCAATTTCAGCACCACAAGTTGAACAGGTGAAACAGGAATTGCCAACTTGCCTGTTGCTTCGCAACCTTCCCCAGTCGGTCAATTATAATGCCTTGAAAAACGCCATTCCAGATGCTGTACGTATGGAGATCTACAAAAAAGGCAGCAAGCGCCACGCGTTCATTAACTTTGAATCGCACGAGATGTGTGAAAAAGCCATGAAAAAGCTCCAAGGTTTCACGATGGATGGCCACGAAGTACGTCCGTTTGTTCCGTTGAACGTAACATCTTCCAGCAAAGTCGTGCTCTCTTCTTTATATTCACTGTGCACCCAATACATCATGACACGAATTTAACAAAACCGGATAAATGGCTAGTTAGATAGCTTTATATGTACAGCCTTATATACATACAGGCGCACGAATGCGCAATTGTTGTAAACTGGTTTGCCAACGGCATTGAGGTACACATGGAATCACGCCGGATTCACACTGTTGTAGCTTTATCTCAAAGTCAGTGACACTTTTATGGTTTGTTTTTATACCATATATCTTCTGTTCGGTATATTGTTTGGCTTCTTACCCGTGGTGATATAGCCGAAAATCGTGTTCAGTGGCAGTCTTGCTAGAGACATCTTAAAGTGTTGTATGTTTTCAAGTGACGTGTCGAGGAAAGCTTGTTATGGTGCGTGACAGTAAAAGCCGCAAGGAAGCTGTCATACTGATGTCGCTCATGCAGAATGCATGTTTGATCCGAAGTATAGCCATGTCATTCCAGTGGGTTGGTGCTTTATCTTCCACAGGTTGGGTAGCTCTTTGGGTCCAGCCCTTCATCTTTTATTTGGGTTCTAACTTCATGGTTGTATGGTAATTGAACACTTGGTACTTGTTAACGGTTTAATGCGGTCCTTGATGATGATGATGTTTGGAAAGTATTTGTTAAAATCGTGTCCACGAATGCGCAAGAGTATGTGAATTTTATTATTTATTATACACGAGCACGTGCGCTTTGTGTTTGCTTGCCAAACCTCCTATAGCATTGTTTCTTATTGTTTGTAATCCAATAGGTTCGTGTCAAACTCGTCCATCACAAACCCAAATCAAACGAGGATGCCACGCAAGCGAAACCCTGCTCTACGCCCTCTGTGGATAAATGTATCACACTATCCAATCTCCCTTTTTCAATAACGAAGCCGGAATTGGAAGAGGAGTTTCCCACAGCGTCGGAGATAGTTTTGAACACGAATAAGAACGGGCGATTTCGTGGGTAAATCATGTTATAACCCGCAATTTAACCATGTACTTCATGGGCATATCACTCTAGCATTGCTAAAAATTGTGAGGACAACTCGCCGTTGTGAAATAAAGGTGGTAAACGTTGAATCTCACAGAGTGCTTTTAGCACCCCACAATGCATTTTTCAAGCTCCCACTTTTTCTAATTCATTTTAACAACAAAGATCGCTAACAAATGTTTGCGGACATGGATTATTCATAAAAGCATTTCTGTGCTGTGCGGCTAACATCGTGCTAAATTGATTGGCCAACGGTAGTGAGCTGCATGCGAGTACACGCTGGAGTCTCACTACCATTTCTATTTCAATTCCCCCCCTCATATCTGTCTAGGCCTGGGCAACCTGACAGTATCTTAGCCCACGTGCAGTCTCTGACTGTGCGGCACTTTGCCTGGATCCGGCTTGTGCTATCATAAATACATTCATAAAAGAATATACGTGAAAAAAGGCGATTCACGATGGCATTGAATGCTATATATGATATCTGCAGTCTGGCTCTAAGCAAAATGCCTGTATGTCTGTATTGTTCATGTTTTTGGGCGTGCTTAATATGGTCTGTGACATAGAAAACCCGGAATCAATGTGCCATGAAGTCGTTGATCCCCCGTGGGTACGCGCTACCGGTGTAATGCTGTCTGTGATGATGATGTCCTACTACCGTGTAGTGTACACCTACTCATACGTTTATACAAACACTGGTTTCTACTGCTACTTATTCGAACTTTGTATATTGAATCGTCGGTTTGCAATGCTAAAGTATTTTTTAATTAAACGCTACGTCTTTCGACAGCTTACGATGTTGAATGCTATTTTCAAGGCATATTTCCGTTCTCTGTTTAACTCAGTTAATTTTGTTCAATTTTATGCTATAGTCCTATAATGGAGATATACAACTGAGTGATTTCCACCACTCCATTTAGTTATAGATTCACACCATCGTAAAGACAAATTTTACTTTTCGTTATTGTGTCGATCTGTGGATGAACCAGCTTCGCTATCAAGCATGTATGAAACGCCAGAGACTCCAGCGTGTTTCCGTATTCGGCTCAGTACCTTCGGTAAATTAGTTTACCATGATTACCTTCGAAGTACAGAAATGCTGCACAATTGCACATCATCATCATCAGAGACAGCATTACATTGGTTGCATGTACAGAATTTTATCACGCCTAATTTTCGTTTTCGCTATTTTACTAATTTAAATCGCTAAAACTTGACTTCATTCTTCTCAAGACGTTTTTAAAGTTTTCTTGAGTATCGTTGCATGGATATGCAATTGTGTAGTACTGCTATGCTGTGCAGCTAACACCATGTTAGATCGAGTTGCCCATCGGTTGTGAATAAACGCTAGTGTCTCACTGCCATTTCGTTTCTGTTTTTCTCTCCCTTACATGTCAAGGCCTGGACAACCTGACAGAATCATAGCCCACGTGCAGTCTATGGCTGTGCGCCACTTTGCCTGAATCAGGCTTGTGCTTTTATACATACATGTATATCTTTTTGTCTAGATCTTGCCTCTTGAAATTCGATTCACCGGATGATTGCAAAGTCGTCTGGGATGCTTGCCGCGGACGTAAGATTGGCGGTCGTCCTGTTCAATGCCGCGCTGGTGCATGGTTCCATGACCTATCGACCACTAAACCTGCTGAGAAGTCGCCTGGAATAAAGCTGAGTGACCTTCCTGTCGAAGTGACGAATGATAAGCTGTTTGCGTTGTTCCCAAAAGGTGCGGTCGTGCGTGCACATTGCGAATTGAACGCACAGGGCTCTTCAAAGTTAGTCGGCTGATCTTACCATTTTATTTTCATTGGTGGACATCCGTTACGTTTCATTTGTTTTTCCCCACTTACACCGAAAGCTCTCTCTAACTGTGCAACCATTGCGCGAATCCCGACACTCCAATTTTACTTTGCATTTTTTATTCGTCGTCATCAAGCGTGAGTGTATGTGTATGTACTCAAGTCGATGTTAGCTTCTACACATCACATTTGAGCAACAGCTACCACAGGAGAAACGAACTCTGGAATAAAAGTTCCTTTTTGAAACTTCTTTAAAATTGGCAACTCTTGCACGACTGTAAAGGCGTTTGTGATGTTCTATTTATTAAAATGGTTAATTTTGTCATTGCCATTAGCACCGTACCGACGAATGAGCCAAATTTGCACTTTGTGTGGATCTTTTTCATACATTTGTCAGCTTTGCACTAATACTTCACTCCTAGTTTTGTATTGATTGTACTCAGTGGGAGAACATGCATGCATACGATTTTTATTTAGCGTGAAACTGATGTAACTTCACTGTGATCGACCCCATTACTGACGCTGCTCTCTATTTACAAACTGAATGTTATACTGGAATTTTTTTACTCGTCATAGTGACCAATAGCTACCATCGTTGATACAACTACGGAGATACGTGAAACGATCTACAGTTTCAAGCGACTGTTATGATGTTTGGCAGTGAAAGCCGTACCAATATCGCTCTACTCGGTCTCGAAAATTGATTGAACGCATGTTCCATTCGAGGTGTAGCTACCTCATCCCGGTTTTTTGTGCTGACTCTTCGATAGAACCCGTAGCATTTTAGGCTTAGGCTGTCTTTTATGACTTTACTTTTTCATTGTTTTATGGCAGTTAAGCATTCGGTACATGCAACCGGTGTAATGCTGTCTCGGATGATTGATGATGTGACTTCCCTGATTTAATTCACACTGCAATGTGTGCATATGTTCTCGAACGTAGTCAACTCTGTTAATCTTATCGCATAGCGGCAGTTCAAACTCTGTCTATCCGTGATGTATTTTGTTGTTTCTAATCTTGATTTTGTCAGTCATCACACAAGTCGCACCAAGCGATCTGGTATTGACCAACACAATGTGGAGAGACTCTGTCCTTATTTTTCCGGTACATGTCATTGTTTGTTTCAGGTTAAGCACATTTTCCCGCGAAGTATCCTTTGGCCTTGCGTCTGCCATCTATCGCTTATCGTCCTCATTGTGCCCACGAATTTGCGCATTTCACATGTTTTTAGGAGCATATGCGACGGAACAATGTGTGTGTAACACATGTAACGAATCAAAACAAAGACGTACAACGATACGATTGAGAGATATAGTGCTTTACTCGTCTAGAATCAGAGTAGGACAGCTGAAATGGAAAAGAGTTATAAGGTCAAGCTGTTTAATATATATTTGATCCACTTTTGCTGCTGCAACGAGGTGTTTGATTTTTCGACCACGCTGTTGATATCGCTCCAGGTCTTATTTATTACCTGATGCTTTTCGACCCTTTCACAGAACTGGTATAGTCCGCTTTTCAAGCGTTGACGCCCAACAAGCAGCCCTGCGTCTGCTCAACAAAAAGAAAGTATTCGGAACTAGTGTTCGCTGTCGCCCATGGAGTGAGTCGTTTGTTATGTATGAACGCTTTTTCCATGCATCCAATCCTGTCCCACCAAGTGTTTGTCGTCTACTCGTCATTCCATCTCCTCATGATATACCTTCTTTGTAAAGTATATCAAGCAATTGCTTATTTATTTAAAGCCGCGTCTTACTGACATTCCGTCGCACGGATATTTCCGACGGTGATGTCGCAACAAGAGGCACAACCGACATTTCAACAGCCACCGTACCGCTCACTCGTATGCCGCAACAACTGCTTTTATTCTAGTTTTTGTTGATGGCAGCACAGGCCCCGGGATCTCGACTTGAACCCCGAGTGCAGCGTAATAATGGAGTCTCCCATTAGAATTATGGTCAGTGAAAGAAATAGCATTCATGTTACTGCACAGTCCTGTCACCCTAGCTACAAGTTCATCCTGCCTTCCATTTTACCCGTTCATCTGGCTTGCATTTGTATATTGATCAAAACCTTGGCGAACTAATTTGTAATTGGTTTTACTTAACATGTCATATGATCTTCGAATCTCGTTACAACATTTATGCTCCACAAAACGCGGATCAAACAATTTCCTGATACTGACAAACCGGTCCATCACTGAGTCTGCAACAGGTCCCATGAATCAAGTTATATGTTTAATGTGTATATTTGCAGTTATCATGTTCTGACTATTTTTCCATCGCTTTATGGTGCCTTTCTTTCCAGGTTCTCACAAGAGTCGTTCCAAGACCCGTCTGTTGGATACAGTGCTCGCGCCAGAGAAGCCCAGCATGTCGCCTGGTATGCCTTCACTTTTTTGACACCTGATTTAGTTTTCTGGTTAACTCATTCTTTGCGAAATATGGAGCAGCTCTTGGTCACCTGACGCGCTAGTCCTATTCGCTCACCTTTCGAGTAAATGACTGGGTCCTTTCGTATGCATCGCCGCTAAGATCGCTTCTTTCTGCGCCTGGTGTTCGAGAGAGATGTGTATATCGATAGGTTGATGTCGAATCCAATGTACGAAATCCCCGTTTGAAGCCATAAATTATGTCATCCAAAGACTGTCATGTTAATGATATATATTTCTTTTATACGCAGTATCTACGTAGCATATCTTGTGTAATTTTCTCCATTTTCACGTGCAACTACAAACCTGGAACCAGGCCAATGTGGTAGAGTTACAATCGCAATGCCTGTTCATTTATTCATGGGGCTAATGGCAGTGAGATTGCAGTTTGTTCTGGTATGCATCTTACTTTTGTGCGACTATCTCCTCCTGGAGTATGAGTCGGCTTCAATGCAGAGTCTTGGGAATTTGGGTACAAAGCGCCGTCCCCAGCACCAGTCGGCGTTTGTTCGAGTCAGCTTCTCTAGCCTTTGCACAACCAAGTGCAACTTGCAAGGAGTTGCCCGAAAGGGGTGGTGTGCACCAAATAACCGTCTACGAGACACTGTTCCAGATTTTTCCTAGGGTTTTCTCCCGATCGAGTATCCCGCAAGGCAGTGAAGGTTTAATATCAGGGTTTTCCGTCCCTTAGATGGAATGATTTTCGATAGATACCCCGGCAGCGCATGGCTTAACACTGACACATTTGGGTATTTAAAGCAAGTGATCAAGAGCTAATTAAACCAACATCAAGAGGTTTAATATCTAATTTGCATAGTGATTGTGTTTGAACTGCTTCCTATTTATAATTTTAGTTGCAGATTTGAATTCTCTAGAGTTAGTCTCTTCATGTTTTTGGACATGACCCAATCGCTGAAACTCGGAATCTTACCGTAATTATCATCACTGAATACTCCAAATAAAAAATCTTCCATGACAAACCATGATCTGATTGGGCTGAGATGCTGGTATGCATATTTTCACGTTCTTTTTTCTTCCTCATATCTGTCTAAGCCTGGGTAACCTGACAGTATCTTTGCCCACGTGCAGTCTCTGACTGTGCAGCACTTGTGCTTTCATACATACATACTTATACTTGTGTGCGACTATATCCTCCTGGAGAATGAGTCGGCTTCAATGAAGATTCTCATGAATTTGGGTACAAAGCGGCGTCCCCAGCACATACATCAGTAAATGTCGGACGTTTAGACATTAATCACCACGAATAGTCAAAAAATACTCAAGACCACCGCTGGATAGAAATTTGTACCATGTGCGTCGGGATCAACAAACTCCGTGTTGACTCCATTCTGACGGTGCTGACTGCGTAATTCGGACCGACATTATCCAGTATATGACGCGGGTTGGGCATTGGGTGCTCTTCACATCTGAGCTTGATTAGTACACCGAGACAACTTACAACTCTTGTGTTACTCGACGTGCTTCGAATCATAACAAACTGTTCGCCTGTTGCGACTTGAACGGTTGAAAAACATCGTTTCACACTGCTTGCATGATTGTTTGGTCAACCCTGCAATAAACACCACCACCTAACCGATCAATACCTATTGTTCATTTATGTTCCTATCAATCGTGGTTACATCGAACAGGTGGCTTGGTATGTAATGAATTATTTGACAACATTGCTCTACTCTAGAATCTATTTCGCGCAAATGATTTCACTGTTGCAACCAATTGTTAGTCCACTAATAATTTAACTATCAGGTTTTCTTAACGGAGATACTCGATGGTAAAAGGTTTGAATATCATCACATCCCTATGGTACTACTGTCATCGGGTCTGAGCAATGGTGTTTATTATTTCGCGTTTTCATGGAAGCAGTGCTAATTTGATTTCTCTCCATGTGAAGTATTGCCATTAACATCATCATGTCATTACATATTCCTCTGGTCCCGAGCATCATGGCGTTATTTTTTTATTTAGACGATCAAGCACTTTGCCTAACTCCATGCTGCCGACCCCTTGACTGAGGGCGTAAATGGTCGACTTTTCAGCTCAGTTGCGTAAACTTGCATCGTAGCGTTGGTCTCAAATTTCCCAACACTTGAGTGATGCTATTCTTCTGTGATGTGTGCATACTGTAATTTCTATCGTGCATGTTCATTCGCTGTATTGTTTTCCTCATTGTACTCCGTTTGATTGCATGTATGGAACCACGAGTTTGTGACGAGCGACAGTTTAGATAATACTTGCAATCCAGCAGGTTTAACTCTACACACTGCTTGTCCTCGTCCCATCATCATTTTCATGTACGGCGTCACATCAATAACAAGTACCGAATCTGTATAAGCCTGGGCAACCTGACAGTACCTTTGCCCATGTGCAGTCTATAGCCGTGCGGCACTTTGTCTGGATTAACCCATTACCTCCCATAACAGTTCTCATGAGTACAATTTCCATATATTCGAGCTTGTATATCAATTAATTCATAGCGAATTTTTTTAAATCTCATGTGCATATCAGAGAAATATACCTATTAGATATAGCATGAAGGTTATATATGCGTATATACAGACAGATAATTAAGAAATCTGTTATTTTGAAGTGATCTCATCTGAGATCGCCGGGAGGTAATGGGTTAAGCTTGTGCTTTCATACTGAATGCTAAGGCTAATGAATTTGTGAACAAGTCACCACAACCATACTATTATAAGGTGGTGCCTACATCTCAACTGAAACCTCCGTTTTTTGAACGCAAACAGCTCTCTCCTTTTGTCATGGTCATCATCATTGCGAGCTCATGTTCTCGCGTGGTTTCCGTTAGTTTTTACAGGTAAAATTATGTGATTTTTCTCTTTATGTCTCGTTGTCATCTTAATGTTTTCTCTTCTTCTTAATCCCATTTCATTCTTATTTTTTATATAGCTGCCAAGAAAAGCAAGCTCATTTCTAAGCAGCCCGGTTCGTAAAGTAAGCAATATTGAACGCTAATTTTATTTTTATCCTTGCTTTATATTTGGGGTTGCGCATGCTAACTCCACTTGCTTGGGTATGCGCAAACTTGGTCATGTGACTTTTGAGGCTCATCTTGACAGCAAACGATTTGAGAGAAAGTGCTATATCTGCAACCTCCCGTTGGGTTTTTTCGGTAACAAACAGGAGCGCGTGTATTTCCTACGCTAATGAGATTTCTTAGAAATATTGGGATATGGATACGATCACGAATGTGTGTCATAGCTTTACTCCAGGAAAAAAGAGGAAGCTTGTTGTT
This sequence comes from Atriophallophorus winterbourni, assembly GCA_013407085.1. NCBI lineage: Eukaryota > Metazoa > Platyhelminthes > Trematoda > Plagiorchiida > Microphallidae > Atriophallophorus > Atriophallophorus winterbourni. The sequence goes on from JACCGJ010000110.1 coordinate 47,327, forward strand.
TAACCTGCATTTCGTTCAAGATTCCCACGCCACTTTACGTATAGGTTTTGTTTTATGAGATGTTCCTGGTGTCCGTTATTTTATCGTGCCCATACAATCGAAATCGTTTCGTTGCTTGTCTCGCTAATATTCAACGCGCTCCCATTTATATTTATCATGTGTGAAAGCATACAGTAGTATTCTTGCAGGCATGTAAATGTAAATAGGGCCAACAATAATTTGTCCCGCAGTTGACATGATACTGAGATCACGAACAGCAAACAAAAGTATATAAATTTGGCACTGCACCTTTTAAATGTGCTTCACTGTTACACACTCGTCGTGGACCAAGAGTGCCAACACAACCATCCCCACTCATGGTTTGATTTGCGAAGAGCGATCAAGAACAGTTGCGCGACATCCTTATAGTTTTGCTGGTCTTCACTATTGGACTTTCACGTCTTTCGTTGGCTCATCGCTTCTCAATTCACTTCTAAATGTTGTTCAATTACCCTGCCGCATATTCCAGTTTTTCTCACCCTCAGAATAAACTGGTGGTTTTTAATCAGCATTGTGCTGGGAGCTGCTATTTCTGCATCTGGTTCGTCACTGTATTCGCGGTAACGGGCTCTTGCGTCATACAGAGAACAAACTAATTTGTGTATTTGAATCATTCGCACTTCGTTTGCTACCGGAACACGTCACGTTACACGTGAACCACCGAGCTGCACCCGATCACCGCTGATTGCAGAAACGTGTCAAGTTCACCCTATATTTATCATCCACGCTTGATCATGGCTCGCGTGCGTGCATTCCCTAGCAAATAACGAACTGTCGAGTTGTGTAAATGTAAATTTAGATGTGGCACCGACGTGTAGCGGCAATTTCTTGCACGTCTTTGAATGGTGACGCGCTAATCATACGCTTTATCGTTTCTACTTCATTTTTCTCACGTGCCCCGATGTAAACCTAGTTTCGAGTTATTAAGAGCATTTCGCAACCGGAAAGGCAATCCCTCTACCGGCCTTTGCTGTTGAGAATCTGCTAGATGCCAGTACTCGTTTTAGTTTTCTGCCACGATGAATGTTATGTGGATCGCTTTCCATCGAACTATTGGCAACTTCTTCCTTTTAGCCTCTAGTCTTGGAATAAGCACCTTATCGTGTTTCTTAATAATTTCTCCAGTTGCACTTCTATTGGTTATCACTGTCAATAAACCTATGCAAATTAATTTGCATACCAAGCTTGTGCAATTATTTTTTGAACCTAAACAAATATATCGCGCCGATTAACCGGTTCGAGAGTTTTATTAGGATCAGGTTACTCCAAGAATACTTATTGAATGGAAACAACATCGATGGTAAGAAACTTTTCGATGGGGTGATCAAGTTGAAGTAGAAGAAATTGGCCTTATTCGTAAACACTAATTTTCAGTAGTTACAATAATTTCACCAAAAATGTATAAAAAATTGACGAACAGGTCCCGACTGAAGGATGTTCCTTGCCATGGTGTAACTGGGTTCATCTCTCCTGCATTCTCCTTCATCTCACTGATGTGACAGTCCATGTAAGATCTATAAACTACGAGCTTGATCCGCCTCTCTTTTCAAATCTCTCAAAACCTATGGTGTCTATCTCCGCCTAATGGCGTAAAGCAAGCAGAAACCGCTTACTACGTGAAATAGCATGGAATATGAACAGATTGCTACTTGAGTATGTACTTTCACCGTTGGATTAGCGGTGTTATAATTAAGCGTTTACTGTCATCCATTGCCAACCCAAATGTGGAATCGTACAATGCTTCTGTGCTGTGCAGCTAACATCATGCTAAATTGATTTGCCACCCGTGGTGAGCTGCATGCAGAAACACGCTGGAGTCTCACTGCCATTTCATTTCTCGTAACTGTCTAGGCCTGCGTAACCTAAAAGGCCTAATGCAGTCTTTGCCTGGATCGTGTTTATGATTTCGTACATTTTCAATCCTTGTGATGAGTCAACTCACTTATCTTACATGGATTAACGTGTTGTTTAATATATTTTGTACGTTTTCAGCAGTGTCGTGGACGCACTGTCCAGTTGAACTTCGAAATACTGCATTTACTGTGTATATTTGAAGTATTTAATTATACAATGTGGCAAAGACTTCTCTTTATTATTTCAGTTAAAATGGTTAATAATGAATGACATCTTTTGTGTGTGCATGTTTCGGAAGTAGTGTCATCTGATTGTCCATATAAAATCGGTATTATAACTGTAAAGCCTATCGATGTTTCAACGTCTTAGAATCACGGTGGATTTATACTTACAAAAGTAGGGTGACTTAACGAAGAATACGTGTCTATGAACAGAAATCGAGTACAAATGGGTTGAGGCGCCTACACCTCTAAAACGTGTGGACTGCTATAAAGTAGCTTGAATGAGTAACGTGACATCAACAAGTCATCTCTCTTGAAGCTTTCACTGATAGTTGTAAGTCTTTTCCACTTCTTATTATTTACGTGGTCCATTAGATTCTGAGCATGAATTTCAGCGATGCTAGTTTGTACGGCATGGGATTGTTCGTACTCCGTAGCAACATCGAGTGTGAGGAACAACTGGTCACGGACTGCTAGCGCATTTTGATGGTTGAGACATGTTTTAGATATACCTTGTCACTGCTGAACACGTCGCGTTTTATTCGCAGAGGCTTAAATACAACCGGGTGACCAGTGAATGACGGGGCTCGTGAGGACGAAGAAACTCACCGTTGCCTTAGGCTAATAAGTATACCGCATGCAGCTAGATTAAAAAAGACTGCTTTCTTGTGAATTTGCGTTTTCCTCATACGCGTCTAATGTATCTGCTTCATGTTGCTTGTCGCTTTCTGTGGCTACAAGGTGTTGATTCAGTTGTATGGGTCTGAACTGAACATGCGTTTTACGGGTGTTGTCGCGCAACGGATAGTATTCGAAAAATGACGTTTCTGCGCGTTTACTAACTGGACAATTTCTAGGACTCCACAAGTTTAAGATAATTGAAAATGGTTTGCGAGCTACAGTTTTTCACTAAGCGTTGTCAAATGGGAATGAGCATTTTCCCAGAAATTTCATTTCACGTTCATGGGGAGTGGGATCTAACGTTTGAACTTATGTTAAGTCCCCAATTTCGCTAACATGGCAGCCTAGAGCTTTATAGGTTGATCAATCAATCATACGTTAGTAGTAATCGCCATACAGAAAGCTATATATAGATATAACGAACAACAACGTGGTTATAATGTGTTCGTGAGACTTATTGCATTCCACAAACTTTTCATATTCTGTTCTCGAAGAATTTTGGAGCGAGGATGGAGTGGTGTAATCCAGCATGAATTTGGAGGCGTTCATGTGATTCACGAATTCCGCCAATTTCTCTGCCTCAAAACAAACGCGGAACGCGTTGCCAATCGCAGATTTTAAATACAGTTTCGGATATACTGACTACATTTGACAAATTTTGAGAATGGATGGCATTCGTGCCTGAGCTCTCCATCATAGAGTGATAACGCTGGGTGAAAATCCTATTTACGTAAGCAGGATGTACACACCAGGTCGTTTATGCCAAGGCAGCTTTCGTCTGATCTTGTATAAGAATGTGGGTTGGCTGGGACAGAACACAGTGAATTGGTGATTAACGTGACCGTTGATTGTGTAGAATTTTAGAAAAAGGATCGACAACGCCAATAATACATGTCACCTGAATTAAGTGTCAGTGATCACGGTGTCAGGCAGATCAAGACCGTTATTATTCATAACTTAACACTTAAATGATTGTTTTAAGTAGAGTGTTGCTCCTCCACCGTCACTCAGCCTCTGACTGTGCGGCACTTTGTATTAATCAGGCGTGTTCTTTCATACCATACCGTCACTCAAACGGTCAACCTGCAACAGAGATATGATTGACTGGAGCCGCGTATTTGTGTCAAATATCCATCGTTTCATTACAATTTTCGGTCAGTTTTGGTAATATTTTTCATTTTGATATGCATGCATGTGACGTGTTTTATGCGTTCAAAGATGGGATGCCATCGGAATTTCCTGTCCGATGTAAGGAAAGCCGAACATTGAATGTTTTTCCGGTTTGCGTTCTGGTAGATGCAGTTATCAGTATGATAGGTAGGTAGCTTCGTTCCTATTCATATCACGTATGTAACTGAATGGGAAATCCTGTCGGGTTCTTTAGCCGGATCTTGATCGGCTTAGGTTGGGAGCATTTGTGTCATTTCGGTTAATCTACTCGTTCGCATTTGTTTGAACTAGGTAGGTGTATGTCAAACAAGACACCCCTCGTTGGTTTCTTTATTGACCGTTCTCCTCTTAAATCACTGATTGTATCGTTCCATGGGAGCTTATACATAGCAGCATTTTTCGCGTCTGTCTATCGCTTATTACGCTGTTTAGAAGGGTCATTTTAGGGCGTTAGATGTACTTTATGAAATGAGAAAAGTTTCAACCCAAATTTTTCCAAAAATACTCATGATGTCTGCTAGAAATCTTCACAAATTACTGTCATAGTTAACTCGTTACTGAGTGGAAAATCATCAATCATTTCAGGAATTCCATGTAGGTTTGAGTTATTATGATTACCGGATTTACCCTTTCTCGCTTACAAATGATGTTAGGTTAAACATGGCAGGGTGTTTCCGAACTACTTCGCAGCTTGTATGCATTTAGCAAGATTTATTCAAGCTCTCCATCACTGTCTACCGTCTATTCATACAACCGTGGTTTATCGTGCTTTGTGCCGTGTGAAATGACGTTTCATTGAGTATGACCTTGGTGTGTTTTTGTAGAAACTTTAGCTCCGTGTTCATCCAGCTTCCCTTTTAGTTGACATAATAAATCAATTAAGGCCCAGCAACTGTACTAGTTTACCAGCACTAGAAATCCACCTGATTGACTCGGTGACTCAGTGCATTATTTGGCAAGGATCACAGAAAACTATTGCGCTCCCATGGGATTTCAAAGAAAATCAAGTAACCTAGTAAAATATGCAATTCGGGATTGATGACATCATCTTGGCGGGTAATGTATTCGAATGTTCTCTCGAAAACGCTTGATATATTTCAAAGATTTTGCGCTGTCCATTAATTTTCAATTCAATTTTAATGGTCTAAAAGGTATTTAGATTTACAAAAGCTATGTTATTTTACTATGTTATCAATGACATCGAAGATGCACTGTCGTTTCGTCTTTTCCCACCACGTATATCTTATGATTGGCGCGCACTACATCAACCACAGCAAACATTGTTTTTCATGTAGGAATGTTGTGAGAATAGGGTCACAGCGTGGCACGGTGAGGCGATCGTATAAACGATAACTGCCACGTGGTGTTAAGTATCCATGATGCTAAACAACTAACGCTTGTATGCCACTGTTTCATAAGACTGGTGCAAAATACCTGTTCCATCACGTGTCCAAACACACGTATAATGGGGTTGAACGCATAACCATGAAAAAATGATCATTTGCATGCATTTCCATCAGGCACACCCCACGACCGGTTTCGTGCTGTTTGCATTCATCAGCTAGGGACAGTACGATCAAGATCCGTATGCACTTGAAATATTGGAGCAATGGTAAACAATTATCGCTTGTATTCAACTGTTGGATAAGGCTGGTGGGATCAACCTGTTCATTCCTGTGTCCAAACACATATAATGGGTTCATGGTTACGGGTTTAACCACATGATACATGTGTTTGGACAAATTTGATTTACCAGGTTGGTCGTACTTGCCTTATCCAACAGTGGCGTACAAGCGCTGCTTGTCTACCATTCCTCCGCTGTTTAAAGTGCATACGGATCCTCATCTTACTGTCCCTACCTGGTGGAGCAGGTTTACAGAGACCTCGATTTCGCATCCTTCTACCTTCATGATGTACTAGTCGCTAGCACGTCTAAGGAAGAACATATCCATCATCTGGCTGCGCATTTTGATCGTTCTTAAGTTTTCAGGTTTAGATCAACGCGAACAAGTGCAGTTTTGGTCAGATTGCAGTCGATTTCCTAGGTCATAGCCTCTCGGCTTCAGGTATCAAACCACGGGAAACAACAGGAACATTCCTGAACTTTCTCGAGCCCACCAGGTTTAATGATCTCCGCGGATTTCTTGGGCTAGTGAACTTCTATCGTCGTTTCATCTCACAGTGCGCGCGCGTCTCAATCATTAAGCGATTTGCACTGTTGGTAACGCGAAGTCGTTAATTTTAACGGACGAAGCCAAATCAGAATTGACATCGCTTAAGAATCATATCGCCGAGATCACATTCCGGAAGCACTATAGGCCCGATACGCCACTGACGCATCCTCCGTGGCAATGGGAGCAGTGCTACAACAGTAAGTTTGACAGGTCGTTTTTATCGATGCAATGTCAACCGGCATAGCGTTCGTATAGCACATTCAGTCGATAACTATTGTCAATATATCTGGGGTTTATATATTTGCACCACTATCTGGAGGGCAGACAGTTTACCGTGTTTACTGACCATAAGCCCCTTATTCACTCAATGAGCAGAACTTCGGAAGGATACTCACCTAGAGAGACGAGAAATCTGGAGTTTGTCAGTCAATTTACGATTAACATACGACACATCTCAAGTGCGAATGCACTATATAGAATAAGCGTGATAGAGCTGCAATCCTCTTTCGAACTCAGCGAATTCGCTGCAATGCAAGCTGTCGGTACTGAAATCGCACATCTCACGATTCCTCTTTACTTGTCCTCTACACTTTCCCGACGGATCTTTTGCAACGTATCGCAACCCGCTCCCGGCCGCTTATCCCGTCTGTGTTAAAACGGCGAGTGTTTGATAACCTACATAATATTTACCATCTTGGCATTCTTGCTAGTGTTCATCTAATTACGGGTGATTTTATCTGACCGAAAGCCACTAGGGACGTTCGGCAATGGGCTTAACGGTGCGGCGAATACCAACGCACAAATAATCCACCAGCACACCAAGAGTTCATTTCATAATTCTTCGTTTTTCTCTTTTTAGGAGGGTGTACTTTATTCGGATAATTTTTTAGGCTTCGTAGTAATTGGTGCATCTACAGAAAATAACTTCCGCCATACCCGCTTTCTTTTCTTCATGTATTTAAGAATAATGCCATCAAACCATGGCGACCCTTTAGCGGGGATCTTCTATTCCTCAATTGGGCGTGTTTTCCAAGCAATCTCATTTCACGCATAATATTCAACTAACAGGTATCAACATTAGTAGATGAAGAGGTGACCAGTATTTTCTCCAGAAATTTTTTCGTATTCTTGGTTAAATACATATATTGCAAACGAACAAAAAAGGACAGTGATCGCTGTATCCAAAAGGTCTCGATAGACATGAAACATCGAAAAATCTGGGTTTAACTACCAAATGAAATGTCAAAGGAACTTGTGGGATAGTTTACATTATGCACCAAATTCAGTTCCAAAGTCTTATCAAGGAATTCTTGTTGGAACGGTTCACCCGTTGAAACTAAATGCGCTCAGTTTATATCACAGCATTCAGATATCCAAGAATGATATACTCGCCAGTGATACTGTAGCGGTTGACACAGCGGAGATTTTACCATTAACTGCGTACGCCTTCTGATTATTGTACCCAACATACTTCTCGGCGTAACACGACATACAGATACAAAACAATCAGACGATAGACTTGTCCCAAAACAGAACACGTGAGCAGCGTGAATAATATATTCAAATTGTTTACATATTTACATGTATCATTATAACAAAACAAAGGACAAAATATGTAGGATTAAAAGAATAAAATACACAATGATGAAAATACCATAATACTCCCTCCCTAAAGCCTTAAAAAAGAGTGAAACGGTCGAAACGGAAAGTTAATCTCTGTCGTCTGAAAGATTTGCATGCCACCTGACTCTCCGACCTGATCGAGTGTTTTTAACTGGGGAGGGTGAGTCAGAAGATGGAAGAGAGAGTTCACAAGGCTGGGTTGATTTGGTTGACTGAGGCAAACTGGGAATAATAGGAGTGGGTGGGGTTAAAGGAAAACTGTCAACATATAGGGTACCACTTCGTGTGTGAACGTTTAAGGGTGGTGTTTCGTCGCACACTGGTTCGATAAAAGCTGTTTTCAAGCGGTTGATAGAAACCGTATTTTGAGCAGCATTTCTCTCGATGACAAATTATTTGGCACAGCGACTAATGACTTTGAAGTGTCCAGTGTATGGGGGTTGCAAGGATTTGCGCGTGTGATCATTTCGAATAAAAACAAAAGCACATGATTGTAAATCACTCGGCAAGTAAACGTTACGACTGTATGGGCGATTTGGGGTGGCACGCAATTGACGCATGAAGGATCGTGAGCGATTGACATAATTGCGAACAGTAATGTCTGCTGCTACTTCATGGGATGCGATCAATTCACCATGTAGGCGGAATGGAGTGCCTTAAAGTAATTCTGCCGCGGAACAGCCGAGATCTTCTTCGAGAGTAGCACGTATACAAAGAAGGATCGATGGCAGGTTCTCAGCCCAATTTTCTGTATTACCAAGTGGCATAAGTGTGGCTTTTAGCTGTCGATTAAACCGTTCAACAAGTCCGTTAGCGCAAGGATGATATGCAGTTGTTATGATGTTATTAGCACCTAGAAGAATAGTTAACTTACGGAAATGGGTGGATTGGAACTGGGATCCACGATCCGTAGTAATAGTTGATTCAAAACCATAATTGTTGATACACTTTTGCAGAAAAGTTTTCGCGACGGTTTCTTCTGTAATATCGGTAATTGGGATGTATATAGGACAGCGGCTGAAACGGTCGACAAAATTTAAAATGTATGTGAAAACATTAAAGATAGCCTTAGGTCCGATAATGTCGAGATAAATATGCTGAAAACGTTGACTTTGTGGAGGAAAAGATCCTGAGGCACTGAGAGTATGACGTTGCACTTTGCTGCGTTGACACGGCATTCAGGCTTTATTCAATTTTGAATTTCCGCGTGCATATTTGGCCAAACAAAGCGATCAGTGATTCACTTACGAGTAGCAAGAAAGCAGGGGTGGGAAAGGGAATGAATGTGTTCAAACATGGACTTCCGATGTAACTTTGATACCAAAGGACGAGGGTGGTCGGTGGAAAAATCTCATAATTAATTCAAACTGGATTTGGGGATATGGATAGGTTGAACTCTATGGGATGAGGTAGATTGATGTTGCTGTTAGTCACTGTCATGTTGCTGAGCCTCTGCTAAATGCTTGAGATCGAAATTCGATCGACCGATTGCGGTGAGTTGTATGCGAGAAAACGCATCTGCAACAGTGGTCGATGAGGCAGACATATAAAGCATATCACTCGTTAATTGCGAAATATAGTCAAGTTGACGTATCTTAGGGGTGAAAATCTATTAGCTGTAGCAGAAATAGCAAACGTCCGAGCTACAAACAGTAAAATTGCGGCCTTCGAGCAAATGGCGAAAATGGCGAACAGAAACTTATCTACCTAACAATTCACGACCAAATGTACGCTAACGTATCTGGGCGTTTTGGAGACGACGGAAATAGAATGCAAGCGGTTTGACAACACCGTCAATACTTTGCTGTAGGTCAGCACCGATTGCTGCTTGGGATGCATCAGTGGCAAGCGAAATTAAAGCATGATGATTCTTGGACATGTTGATCAATGAAGATGCCTCACTCAATGCGGTCTTCAATCTTTGAAACAATTCAACAGTTTCGGGATTCATTTTAAATTGACGCTCATTTCCGCGTAACAAATCGGTCATTGGTTGAGATATGTTAGCACAATTCGAATGAATCTTTAGAAATTGAATAAACCAAGACATCGACGTAACTGTCGAAGAGAATTGGGACATGGATAGTCAATAATTGACGAGAGCTTATCTGGCAAGAGGAGAATGCCGTTTTGATCGACATGATGTCCGGAGATTTCAAGGGGAGCGACACCAAAAAGGCATTTATCCAGGTTAATCACCACGCCAACCTGTGAAAGTCGCTGAAACATCGAACGCAGATGTACTGCACGTTCCACTTTAGACGAACTAGCAATTAGGACGTCAACAATATATACATAAACAAAAGACAATCCTTGGAAAAATTGGTCCATGAATCTCTGGAAGTTTTGAGCAGCGTTGCGTAAACCAAAGCGCATTTTTAGAAATTAGTAAAGACCAAAAGGTGTGGTGATGGCTGTTTTCGGGATATCTTCCTCGGCGACAGGTATCTGGTGGTAAGCACGCACCAGGTCTAGTTTAGAATACACAGTCTTTCCTGCAAGGAAAGTGCGAAGTCGTGTATGTGGAGGATATGGTAGCGAACGGGAACAGTAACTCTGATATGAGCACTGTAATCTCCACATGGACGCCAAGCATCAGCTTAATTCTTTTCAACTATGTGAAGGGGGCTTGCTCATGGCGGTTTGGATTGTCGTATGATTCCAAGTTCAAGAATATGTTCAAACTCACGCTTTGCTACCTCGAACTTGGTTGGAGCCAAACGACGAAGTCTGTTGAACACTAGAGGACCACTAGTCAGAATGTGATGTTTGACGTCATGTCTAACAGTAATAGATTGCGAACACGGTTTAAAAACTTCAGGAAATTCTGTCAGTAAGTCACTGAACGCTATTGGGATGTCAGGGGTAAGTACTCGATTGTTCGGGTGGGGTAATCACAGAAGTTACCAAATGAATTAATCTTTGTTGATTTGTCAATAAGCTTATATGTAGCTATATTGCTCGAAATATCAAAATGAAAATAGAAATCTGCACCCAGAATTGGTACTTTGACTTCAGCGAGTGTGAAAATACATCGAAAGTTACTTCTAAGACATAATTTTACAGAAAGTAATCTCTTAACTAAAGTAGAAATTTTCGTGCTGTTTGCCGCCTGTAACGTCAACGATAAAATAAACCATCGTGCAACCAAACTCGTGAGAGGTTTCTAAAATTTAACGTACAAGTAGCGATTACAAAAACTGAGACTCTCTACTCCCTTACAATGAAGCCTTCGATACTAACATACAAAATATTAAATACCCCACACCATCCCTTAAAACATTTATTCGAATACCGTGAGTCACGACGTACACACAACCACTTAGCGACACTGCAAATTCTCCACTCCCGTATCATCTGTCGCCGATATTTTTATTGTGTACGTGTCTGTTTCCTTTGGAATGCCCTCCCAGGAACCCTTGTCATCTTTCCCAGCATCGAAAAGTTCATTAGAAATTTGGATATCTATTTGTTGCATAATGATTTAACGACACCTGCGTATTGACTCATGGTAACTATACAACTAGACTAAAATTGACATTACATATCTATTTGATAACTTTTTCCTGGAGGTCGTGTCTCTCAAATCTTTTATGCTTTTTAGATCGAGTTTCTAAGACACTGGATGAAGGCGGACGGGTAGAGGTCTTTTACTTAGACTTTAGTAAGGCGTTCGACGCGGTTAGTCACAGGTTCCTAGGGATGAAGCTCTCGGCCAAAGGCATATCTGGTAAGCTTCACGACTGGATAACCAGTTTTCTTCGTGATAGATCCTTCCAGGTCCGCGTAGGCGATACTACCTCTGAATTCGCAACAGTTACCAGTGGGGTCCCACAAGGTTCAGTATTAGGCCCAATACTCTTTCTGATCTTCATCGATGATCTGGCATCGCAGTTGTCATGTCCCTGCTACATGTTTGCTGATGATGTAAAATTCACCGAATCCAGTGATCACGGTGATTTGTTGAGAGATATTGAAAAGGTCATTAAATGGTCGCAGGATTGGCATCTTCCTCTGAATTATAGTAAATGTCATCTGTTGTTTGCAGCAGTCGACAGAATTACAGTAACTGCGAATAACGGTAGGATCGACTTTCAATCTATTCAGAGGATTAAGGATTTGGGTATAGTCGTAACAGCGGACTTCAAATGGGCTGCGCAGTGTGCCACCGCTGTACAACGAGCTAGAGGAGAACTCTTTAGGCTTAAATCCGTTCTGACATGTAGAACGCCGGAAGTGTTTATCGCTTTATATACGGCGATTGTCAGGCCGCATTTAGAATACTGCGTGCAAGCCGGGAGTCCCTTCTTTCAAAAGGACATATTACTATTAGAAAGAGTCCAACGACTAGCTACCAAAATGGTTGAAGGTATGTTTGGGAAACCCTACGAAGAACGTCTAATTTCTGTAGGTCTCTTCTCCCTTCGGCGTCGGCGTCTACGGGTTGGCCTCATAGAAACTTTCAAAATCCTGAAAGGCTTAGGGGACGAGGGCTGTCAAATCCTATTCTCTCGAGCAATCAACCACTCAACTGGAGGACATATATTGAAGCTCGCGAAAAACCACAGCCGTCTGAATCTTAGGCAACACTTTTTCAGTGAAAGAGTGGTAAGCTTCTGGAACAAGCTACCTGAGGAACTAATAGCTTGCACATCAATAGGTGCATTCAAAAGGGGTTTAGATGCCTTGTGGCTTGGGCTTTTCCCAGACTTTTTCCCGTGAATATGCAGGTTGTCTGTCGTCAAGATTGTCCATTTTTTGTTCATTTCGAAATTATATGGTCTTGACCACAATTTTTTTTTTAAAAAAACAAAAAAAATCCTGTTATATAAGGCCTCGTTTTAAATGTCATGTTTTAAATGTACGCACCAATTTTCCATAGCTAACCTCTCACCGGCTTGGTGAAGAGAAACCCTTTCCGTTTTTCTCAGTCGCAGCTACAAATTCTGGGACCAAAGGACGGCTTGGAAAACATCGGACGTACCTCCGCATACGACGAGGATACCAGAGAAAAATGAACCAACTTTGGCAGTGGTGGGCGCGCCTTTGAAGCTTTCCACAGACGGAAATTCTGGACGCTCGATTGGCTTATCCCTTGGCGGCGCGATCGTCGAGGATATACAAATCACAATAAGAAAAAACGCCTCGGCAGTGGTGGTTGCTTCTCTGCAGCTTTCCACCAAAAGAAATTCTGGACGCTCGATTGGCTCGTTAGCCACATACTGTCCTGTGCAAACTGAACTGAACTGAATATTTACTATGACATTGTAATTGTGAAGCTACGTGCTTTTTGTGGCCATAAATTCTTGAATATTGAATCTCAAATTTTCCCATCAAAGTTTGACGTCCCTCTTATTTGTATTGAAATTCTGTTTAAAATATTTTGATTACCTGAAAATTCGTTTAAACGAATAAAGTTTTCTTCTTCTTCTTCTTCTTGCAGACGGGCTTTTGCGTTACATTTTGGATGGTGGGATGACCCTAATTTCGGTACTAGTGTCGATGAGGAATCGCATTTTATTGGTCCTGTCAGTAACGTAGAAGTGACGGCTTCGATGGGTAACAGACAGAGCTGCTGTGTCTACTGCCAGGCTCAGCAGTTCCCCTGCTTGGACAAATTTGAATCGTAAATGCAAGGTAGTGTCACTCCCGTGACTGACGTGAGATAATGTAACACTGTGCGAGATATATTGAACACGGTTGCAATGCGTGTCAATTGTTGAAGACTGCTGTGCTTGTCCATAATGGCTAAGACTTTGTTGACGTCGGCTGTAAACTCTGCTGCCATAAATCACGAATGATAGTATTATCCACAGGCTTGTCTCCTTGTAATTGGAGCATGTGTCGCAGGTGTAGTGACGGAGAGTGATCACCCATTTCTACGCCTGACAAAAGCTTGCGTAGGTTTTGCTAGTCATTAGACGAAGTACGTGAGATGATTCCATGTTTAAGTTCATCGTACGGATTATCAGCAGGACGGTTGTATATTAAATCAGCAACATCTTTTACAACTGACTGTGGCAACATACCAACTACACGATTATACTGAGCTCGTCGAGTTTTCACGAGGTAAGACTCGAATAAAGCTTCGATTTGGGCGAACCAGAGGCGAGGGTCGTTCATTCCAAAAGAAAGAACTCTAAAGTGCGAGTTATCGTCTGTAGAAACATTTTCAGATGGTGTATCAGAAAATGCTGACTGAAGATCCATTTCTCAAATTAAAAATATATAGGACATCAAAATCAAAATAAATGGGAGTATGTGGTACGAACGAAAATTTTAAAATGAGAAACACAATTGGCAGATTTTGAAGCTACTCTGTCGCTTCTGAAAAGCGTATGGTGTCGTAGCGCGCACTCCACATATGCTATATCAATGGTTAAGCAGAATTGTCAAACAGCATTAATATCTGGTTTCCGCTGACCGTCAATTTAATTAACCTCGTCAAGTTTATTTTGTATAATTCTTGTCTTGAAAAGAAATTATTGGATTCTGTTCACAAAAGGATTAACTGGAGAATGATTGAAAGCGGTTTCCAACGAATGTGTGGCCTCTTACTCATTACCCTAAAATCCAATATATGCAGATCTACCTCGCCAGCTTCCCTACATGCTCGCAATACTTGGGTGTCTGTTTTAATTTTAATTCTATCCTCAAGAGATAGGTCACGTAGTATCTTGCACAGTTCTCCCTTAAGACGATGAACATGTACCATCTGGACTTGATCGTCCGAAGCTAATCAATTTTCAGTGTTTTTGTTTAATCCTCATCATTTTTCCGGCCACGTCGTAATGCAGAAATAAAGATAAATCCTTCCTTCCTGGGATTATATAGCTTTGAAAAATGGATTGCAGGAAAGTGTGATCTTGTTGTAAACGTATCTCAGCAGTGTACCCAGCTTGCTCGCGAAAATTCACCATAACGGAGCATCGTTTCCGAGAACCCAATTGTGGCTCCCTTAAGACTGGAGATCAAACAGCATTCTCAGTAGTAGGCACTTGTTTCACTACATGAATCTGAGACTCTATTTTACTAAATAGTTCTGCCAAGATTGCATTACTCGGATCACTAAGTAGATCATTAGACATCCCGCCTGCATCTTGTTTTTCCTACCTGACTGTTGAGCAATCAGACGTCGAGTTCATGCATGTTCGATGTGTCATCCGTGAAAATACCAATTTGTTAATGGTTTGTAGTTGAGGAAGCGAATGGTATCAAGCCAGCTCCACTGTTAGGTGGTGTTCGTCCTCAGCTAAGGTTGAGTCACTATCTGTGCTTCCGCAGTCGAGCCCTTATATACCGTGAGAATAATATCGCATGATGTCTATTGAATCTATAGATATGTCTCTGGCTTCATTCATCCTCAAAGAGTCTGCATTCATTTGAAACATATTTCACATTGTACAGCTTTTTTGTTACCCGCAACCTAATTAAACCATACAATACAATGCTGAAGTCTTACAGATCCGGCTGCAAGTTTTAGCTGATAGAATTTACTCTGAATCTCAATGTGGCTTCCGCAAGGAAAGATCAACCGTTGACATGATCGTCTCCCTGAGACAACTTCAAGAAAAGTGTCGGGAACAGCGTATGCCATTATACGCTCTTTTTATTGACTTAACTAAGGCATTCGACTACGTCAGCAGGGAGGGTCTTTTCAAAATGGTTGATCTGATAGGCTGCCCCTCAAGGCTGCTCAGACTCGTCATTTCGTTCCACTCAGGCATGAAAGGCTCAGTCCATTTTAACGGTTGCAGTTAAGAAGCATTTGAAATTCGCCGAGGCGTCAAACAAGGGTGTGTTCTTGCTCCCACGCTGTTCGGCATTTTCTTTGCTCTGCCTCTGAAGCACGCTTTTAAGACGAGAACAGAAGGCATTTACATACGCACGCGAAGTGATGGCAAGCTTTTCAACCTGAACCGGCTGAGAGCACAAACCAAAGTACGGGTTGTGATAATCCGTGACCTGTTGTTTGAGGACGATGCAGCGTTTATTTCTCACTCCCAAGAGAACCTACAGTCGCTAATGGACTGTTTTTCGTCGGCATGCAAAGACTTTGGTCTAACAATAAGCATGAGCAAGACCAAAGTCCTTAGCCAAGGGACTGTATCGGTGGAAACTGTCAGCCCGAACCAGTACATCACTTCACATACCTTGGTTCAACCATTGCGGATAAACACTCGCTAGACACGGAGATTGAAAAGCGGATTGCAGAGCAGCTGTCATTTTGTCCCGATTGAACTCTCGTGTTTGGGGTAACCGCAAGCTGACTGTAAAGACAAAGATGATGGTATTACAGCGCGTGCGTACTAAATGCTTTACTATACGGCAGTGAACCCTGGACCACCCACGCAAGACACGAACGGAAGCTGAATGCTTTCCATCTACGAAGCATCCGTCGTATCTTGAACATATCGTGGATGGACAGAGTGACTAATGCTGAAGTTCTTTCAAAAGCTGGTCTACACAGCATGTTCACCCTATTACGTCAGCGCTGCCTGCGGTGGCTTGGTCATGTCTTTAGAATGGAAAATGGTCGTATTCCGAAAGATCTACTCTACGGTGAGTTGAAATTGGGAAGTCGACCATTGGGCAGACCGCACTTGCCCTACAAAAATGTTTGCAAAAGAAATATGAAAGCTCTTGATAATAACCCCGCGAACTGATAAGAACTGGCTCTTGACCGCTTACTTTGGAGGCATCGTGTAAAGCGTCGTCTGCAAGCCGGGGAGGAGCAAATACAGCTCTTGGCTGCTGAACGCAGATCACGCCGCCGGCGTGCAACTGATGCAATACAACAGAGTTCTGACAATCTTTGCCAGCGCTGCGGGAGAGATTGTTCTTCCCAAATCGGACTGTTCAGTCATTTCAAAAGCTGTAAAACATGAAACTCATGCGACTGTGATGTACATCCATGGTCGATATCGACCGAAGCTGGCCAACAACAACAGCAAAAACAATACATGATTCCCCAGAGCGAGCAGCGGGTACCGATTCCCTCGGATCTTTTTGCAGTAGGTGCTGTATTATCTACTTTTGAAGATTTCTTTTCCATAACAATGTTGAAGTCCGTTGATAATCAAATAAATGCAATATCAAAAGATACGTTTGAAGCAAAATTCTACGTTGACCTTCAAATTCGCAAGGTCGTAAGTGTTTTCAAGCGCACGCGGATCTGTAGTGAACTGCTTCCACTTTGTAACTTCGCATTTTGTATATACAATTTTTGGCCTTGTAGAGTTATTCGTTTTTTGACCATGTACACTTCATCTGTATCAATGCTTGTACAATATACTTTTTTGGCGGTCAATATTGTATTGTATTGTAATATAATTTCTTCCGTGGTTGCGAAGTCTGTGTGCGTTGCTCCGTGCTGGAATTGTGATTAACGGATTCTCCAACATTTTAGCGCATTCTGCACCTTGGATTCCATCTCTTGGATTTTCCTGTGTGGATTACTTCGCTACCGTTGGACCATTGA
Organism: Atriophallophorus winterbourni; assembly: GCA_013407085.1. NCBI lineage: Eukaryota > Metazoa > Platyhelminthes > Trematoda > Plagiorchiida > Microphallidae > Atriophallophorus > Atriophallophorus winterbourni. Next base: position 64,570 of record JACCGJ010000110.1, read on the forward strand.
ACCATTCACGGATCTTTCATTGGACATTTGTTCCCTTGGTATTTTAGTGAGTTCTTTCCATTTTTGCCATTTTTTTGTGTAGTGCAATACTTATATTTTTGGTCCACTACATAATTGGTGAGCCCTTCGAACAGCAATTTTTTCATTTACGATAAATTCGTATTTGTAAATTTTTTGGCTTATTTTTTGCAATACACTTTTAACACCCCACCATGAGCGATTTTTCCATAAGTAAAGTTTACACAATCCTACAATCACAACATATTCCATGCACAATACCGGCTTTAGACGTTTCTAATCTCCCTCTTTGGTTCGGCCAAATTGAAGCTATTTTTCGTATTTATGGCATCGCCGATGAATCTATTATGTATTCTCATGTGGTGACCCTGCTCCCTCTTGACGTAGCTGAACAAGTCAGTGATCTTATTTATGCTATGTCTGAGGTCAAGCCATACGAAAAGCTCAAATCCGCACTAATAGACCGAATTGGTTTTTCTGAGCAAGAGAAGCTCGACGTCCTCTTTTCCAAAATGGCTCTTGGTGATAAAAAGCCATCTCAGCTTCGCCTGATGAAAGAGCTACTTGGAGACAAAAGGACTGAAAAGAGCATTTTAACACAGTTGTGGTTTAAAACCTCCCAGCTGGCATTTGCCAAGTGCTTGCTGGTTTGATTACTTACGTATCATTAGACGAGCTAGCACAAGCGGCTGACAAAATGCTCGAGGCAAAAGAAGCCGACCAAATTACGGTTGATTCCGCACCCATCAATTCGCCCTGTCCATGTTCGGAATTAAAAGAACAAGTCGCTGAACTAACTCTTGTGGCTGGAACATTTGCGGGGTAATGAACGCAAAGGAACGCCGAATCGCCCAGAGCATCCTGGTAGAGCATCCCGTGCGCCGAGACTGGCCCGTTGCGCCGAGATGGACCGTGGCGTTTGGACCGTGCGCCGATACGTCCCTTTCGCCGATTGGCCGTTGCGCGCCCTGAGACTGACCGCCGTTGCGCCGAGCCTAGGACCTTGACTTGGGTGGTGCAGCGTCTTGCGTGCCTCGATGATCCATTGAGCTATAACTGGGTGATGTCTTCGTGGCATCTTCAGAGTTACTCATACCAGGTTGGTCAATGGTGAGAAGCCAGACAAACACAGTCTCCTTGTCCCTCGCGGACATTGTATACCAGAAGAGGCGTATGAATCCACAAGGATCACCGGCTCGACTGGTTGGGATGATGTCGGGAGTCCCTGCTTGGTCTCTACCTCGCGAATGGCTTGTGAACTGAACCTACAGTATTCGGCCCCGATAGGTGCGATCCTTAATCTCGCTCCGCTGCCTTGCGGGTTAGGCTTTCGGGCCAAAGGCTTGAGGTGGGAGTCCTCAAGATCAACTCCTCTACTTCGGCCTGGGCAACCGGGTAGTATCACGCCCACACCCAAATTGATGGGTGCACTTTGTCATTTTAAATGATTGTGTAAAAAAAAAAATCCTGGTAGCGCTGCCTATTCTCCGACAAGTGTCAGCTTTCGACTTCAAGGAATCCATAACCAGAATCCCTAAGTCTTTTTCGACCGTCACCGCTCTAATAGGCTTACCTCCAAAAAAGTATTCACCACCAGTGACATCGGAGTTTTTGCGTATGACCACTGTCTTGTCCTCATTGATAGGCAGTAACCAGCGATGTGTCCAACTGACTAAGTCATCAAATGCTTGTTGCAGTTGCTTGGGGCCATCGCAGTAACTGACAAAGGCCCACAGTTTCAGATCATCCGCGAATAAAAGACAATCGATCGCTACCGCGTCCGGAATATCATTCACGAAAACTTTGAATAGCAATGGGCCAAGGACAGATCCCTGCGGCACTCCGGAGCCTGCTATCATCTCTGAAGACAAAACTCCATTCACCTCTACACGGTTTGACCGCCCTGAGATGAATGCCTCGATCCATTTTAAGTAGACAACCCTGAATACCCAAACCCTCCAGCTTGACGAGCAATCGGCGGTGGGGCACGCGGTCAAACGCCTTACTAAAGTCGATAAAAATGACATCGACCTCTTGACCAGAATCAGTCAAAGCACACCAACTTTCTCGCGCCAGGAGCAGATTACTTACGCATGAGCGATTTTTGGTGAATCCATGTTGTTGTGGACACCAACGCCCACACTCCAAAAGAAAGTGCTCTAATTTCCTTTTGATCAGCTTCTCTAAAATTTTACCGATCACAGAAGTCAATGTGACCGGCCTGTAATTAGCGGGACTACTGGGGTCCCCACTCTTAAACATAGGTTTAATAATACCCTGTTTTCATTCTTGTGGCAAGACCCCTAATGTTACAGATTTTGTAAACAACCTGGCCAGCGGAACGCACACACTTCTGATAGTGCTCGTAAAATCAATGGATGAATACCGTCTGGTCCTGGCGCGGATTGTGTCTAACTGTTCCAACAGGTGTCTAACAGTCTCTACATCTACATCAAGATCAGACAGCACCTCACTGTTATTAGAGACAGAAGGAGGATCACTGTCTTCCAGACAGTACACGGAGGCATACTGCTTAGCCATGGCTTCAGCTTTCAAACCATCCTCAGTAATGTCTACCTCATTAGTATCTATCAAATTAGGAATATATGACGACGCCTTTGTGCGGCGTTGAATGTATGCGAATAGCCGTTTTGGTGCACAAGTAGACTCGTCAACCAATCGCTGCTCGTACAACATACGTTTTCTGCGTTTTAATGCCGTACAAAGGTTTCTAGCTTGCCGATAATTGTCATAGTCAGTGGCGTTTTTCCGACTTACGAATATCGACCAGAGCTTTTGACGTTGCCGCAAAAGTTTCCTTATCTCCTTATCAAACCAAGGTGGACCTTTCGCCTTACGACGACGTGTGGACAACGGAACAGCCACCTCAATAACTGTCAAAATGTTATTACGGATCACCAGCCAACAATCTTCAACATCAGCTGCTTGATCGAAAGACCAATCGAGAGATGAAGCAACATCCCGTAACCTACCCGCGTCTGCCTTCCAAAAATTCCTTCTGGGAATTGGATCTGGTACCCAGCCAGTGTTGCGTTTCCACATAAAACTTAAGGTGGCATGGTCACTGCAGCCTAATGGAGCTTCAGTCCGAAGCTGAGTAATATCGGACTGCGTGGGAGTGAATAACCAAGTCCAAAATGGACTCACACCCAGTAGGGCCTACTCTGGTCAGGATGGGAAACGTGCTGCACGAGGCCCACATCAACCACAGCGTCCAATAAGTCCCGCTCGAATGACCCAGAACCTTCATCTAGCGAAGTCCAATCAATACTAGGAGCATTGAAATCCCCCATAATTCTTCTGGAAGAATGGTCCAGAAGTTTACAACAACCACCAGATAATTAACTTGGTCAATTGGTCGAGCAAAATTAATCTGTACACGACACCATGAACCTTTTCAATATTTCAATAGTTTATTGCGGTATAAGAAGCTAAGAACTTGTACAAGCCACAGGGGGTAGATTGAGTGGTGGGTCGGTGGCCATGAAACGGGCTTGACTTTGTTCGGCAATCTTGCTGCCGCTGCACAATTTTGACACGAGCGAACTGTTTGCTCAGTATTACGATCCACGAACGGGCAGCAAGCGTACGAGCGACAGACTGCTTTCATTCGATTGATTCCAGGGTGACCGGTATGAAACTGTTTCAGCACTATAGACTGTAGACTTCTAGGTTTAACAACACGGTCATACAACATTAATCAGCCATCGATCATGAAAAGCGCAAATCTACGATGGCGAAATCGCGAACACATGGCATCCAACCGCTCAACTGGCCAACCATCTCGTTGATAGGTGATAATTCTCTGCAAGGTGGAATCTCTGGGTTCCCCGTCGTGATGGGGAGTTGAGGTATTGATATCTGATATACTGAACGCATTTCTTCATTAGCATTGATAGCGGCAACAACAAATTCTTCTTGTGATTGTGAGTTATGTGGGATGAGTCTCGATTTATCTTCATAACGGGCATGCAATGCTTGGAAAGTGATACCGGAGTTCGGATCTTGAATTCTTGGATGCCCTTTGCTAATGTTTTCTTTCAACCGTGATTCTACTAGTTTTTGTGTATTTAAAATGAGTTTCGGCAAAAAATTATCACAAATTTAATTTAACGTTTTTTGTCCGATATAACGAATGATTTCTTCATTTGGGTTCATCCCAATCGCCAATTGTTGTCTGTTAGTGCTGCTGACCCAACCCCGAGTGAGGGGACCACAACCGTACTTTAACTCATCTATTACCCGAATGAATGAATGCATATCAAAATGTTTATGCACTAGCCGATAATATTATACGCTTGCGATCAATATTGATTTATGAATAGTCGATATTGCATTATTATTGCTCATCGCGTCGTATGCGATGCGATGCACGTTCGTTGCTCTGCAGCACTTTCCCGTATCTGTCTATGTCTGGGCAACCTGACAGTATCACAACCCACATGCAATCTTTGACTGTGCCGCATTTAGCCGCATTCAGCTTGTGATTTCATACATCATGCATGCATACCGAAAAAATCCTGAATGATGGGGAGTATAGGACTTTGCGGCACTTTTTCCTGGATCAGCTTGTGATTTCATAAGGAACATACATAAGCCTGGCACCTGACAATATCTAGCCCCATATGGACCACGAGAACCCGCCTTACAGAGGAGAATAAATGAAAAGCACAAGCCTGATCCAGGCAAGTCCGTACAGTCAGGACTGCAAGTGGGTAAAGATACTTCAGGTTGGCCCAGGCCTAGACAGATAATAGAAAGAAATTAGAAATGGCAGATTTAGAAGAAGAAAAATGGCTTTATTCGGGTACACGATTTTTCAGCGATACAATTAATTCGACCACACGTAGGAGCTGCGTGCAGAAACACTGTGGGCTGTCACTGCCAATATTTGTTGCTTGACTAATAAGCTGGCTCTGGGTGGGGCCCGTACTATCAGATGTCATAATAGGTGCTCACATTTCGATATATGGCATGGAGACCAGACCTGAACTTAAAGCCACGGTTTGTGTATATCCATGACACACTGAGACTGTTGTGACGATGTCGCTCTACTAGTTCACGAAAGTTGATTAAATGAAAAGGAATTTGAGTGCAATCGGTTAGAGTAGTTTTTGGGTTGCACTCAAATTCCTTTGCATTATGAATACACGATCGGTCCCAAACATATTCCAATCGATTGTTGATTAAATGAATGTTTCATTGTAATCTGTTTTTGATTACTATTCTATAGAATCCGTAGCTATTTGAGTCTCACGTTTGACCATTTATCTTGTGATTTTACTTTTTTCATGGTTGCATGCTACGGGAGGTAATGGTGACCCTGATGATGATGTTGATCACATATCCAGCTACATTGGTTTGTTTCCTTCGGGTACAAGCAAAGCCACCCATAATACAAACGTTGATGGACACAAGTCAGACGAACACGGTCTCAGAGCCCACTGCTAAGTCGCACTTGAGCCAAAGTCTTTGTTCGAAAACCAAAATTGTTCTTCACCAATAAATCCAAATCCATGGTGCATTGGATCGCCTCACAGCTGTACCTACACCTCAAACTTATCTGCCACCCAGAAATATTTTCGACCACTTCTATCTTTTAGCCCCTGCTCCACAGCAATATTAACGAAACGAGTCCTGACACTTCTCTCGATTACATCGAAACAGACATTTGCCACACATCGTCACAGGCAAAATGGAAAAAAACTAGAGAAACAAAAGTGGGGCTCGGAAAGTCGTCCGAGAGAGCGGCAGCGTACAGCTTACAGAGGAAGCCTAAAATGAACTCGACCGATAAGCTGGAGCGATGGTTGACGGACAGATAATCCGTATAAAAACCAAAGAATCCTCACTGCAAGACGCTTTAAAGAAGTTTTGCAGATTATCTCATCTAGCCTGTTGACGAAACGGGAATACCAATTACTGAAGCTCGGCGAGCACAATTTGAACATCAGCATCTTATGATGTGTGTGATGTGAAAGCACAAGCCTAATTCAGGCAAAGTGCCGCACAATCAGAGACTGCACGTGGGCTGAGATACGGTCAGGTTGCCCAGGTCTAGACAGATGACAAAAGGAATAGAAAGAAAATAGAAATGATAGTAAGACTCCAGCGTGTTTCACTACCGTTGGCCAATCAATTTAGCACGATATTAACCGCACAGCACAGAAATACTGCACGATTGTACATCCGTGCATCTTAGCCCATATAGAGTCTATCGCTGTGCGGCACGTTGCATGAACCTATCTTTTGGTTTCATACATATAATATCTAACGATTTATTGAACATACTAAATTCTTAAATTTTTGGAATGAGAACTTTTTATTTTTATTTTATTCTAGGTTTAGATAAGATAAAGACTCGCGTGCTATCCAAAATGCAGCGAGTGTGTGGAATTAAATCCATGCGCAGAAGCTTGCAGGAATTTTAATATACCCTTTAAGTCGATTCTGTTATCAATTGATTTAATTTTTTAAATTCCAGATTCATTTCTGCTATGCAGTTATCAGAATGAATTTTCGCTTGGTAAATCGTAATATTTACTAAGTAAGCCAATCATTGACAATTTTAATTTCAATTAACCTGACTAATTTGTAAGCACTCTTGCAGCTTCATGGAACTTTACTCGCAATTTAAATTTATCCTACAATGCTTCTCATAAGATCAGACTCTTGGCTTTATTGTGCGGTGAAATTTGACAACCATAAATTTTGCTTTCGTTCGATAGGCCCAGGAACATAACTCCCATGAACACTTAATTAACCCACTTCGAGATATTATATTTTAGAATATTCAGCGGACACATTCTTCTCTTCACGCTCTTTTTCTCTTTTCGTTCGACATTGAAGGAAGGTTCAATTTTTCAACAATGTGCTTTGCTGAATAACCTTTAGTGAACAAGTCCTCATAAAAAACCTCGCTGAAAATACTAGATCTCATTTGGATGCTCCAGGGCTAGATGCATGCTTCATAGAAAAACAAGTGAAAGTAGTAATATTATTTGTACCATATTCCCAAGTCACTCTGTGATATCATCTGTCACGAGACGCCAGTGAAGCCAGCCGAAAAAATAAAATTCGATGTTAGCTGTAGACAACCTGATCACTATGTTGATGACAATGATTCTCGATTTACTATCATCGTCATCAATCATCATAGACAGCATTGCACCAGTAGTAATTACCGAATTTTTATCAAGAATTCAATCATGTAGAGTAAAATCCTGAATAGACATGAAATGCATTTAATCCAATTTTGTGAATAAGTAAAGCGACAAGAGTATGGATTTCACTGTCACACATTATAACAAGCTTTCCTCGCCTCCGCTTTACTACATATCATATTAATGAAACATTTCAAGATGCAAACAACAAGACTGCTGTGGTGTTTCCCTTTATAACAGTGCATCGTTCAGTAGACTATTGCATAATTAACTTTTTCGGACACTGATTTCATTGTTCTAACCATATTCCAGCCCAATTTATGGCCATATGTAAAGTATATAATCCTCCCATTTGCGCAAGTCGAACGATCTACGCCTGTCGAATTATAACGACGCCACAGTGTCTGATCCAGCAGGTCAATGTACTCGTTCACGAAACTTGATTAAATGTTGGACTGCAGTTGTAGGCACCTTATCCTAATGTACATGTCATCGTATCATGCCAAAATATCTCCACCTGCATATAGTTTTCTTAGCAACTAATGTGATTACGATCCTTTATTGCTTTAACCATGTATGCTGTGTTTACTGTTATCATAGCACATAATCTATCTCTCAACTTTTGTCACGATATTAGGTAGCTCTGATTAATCGTAAAATCGGAACCAAGATGAACTGACGAAGCATTTTGCATTCCATATCATCACTAAACTTGTGATTCAAGAATGTGCTGCAATATGCGAATTGGCCTTGTTCATACGTCTTGACGGGTTTTTTGATTCTCGTTTGACAATGTTTCACATATGCTAACCGTTGTTTCGCTCGTTTAATGCTAGTCAATGCAACCCGAATCCACCAGCCGGCCGATACACGATTCATCAGAAATAATCCCGACATCACGGAGTCAGATATCATTTGCTGGATTGACGCACCGTATAGTAACATCTCGAAAGCCTTCGTTTCAATTAAAGTCGTAAGGACATAATTGCGTGCGTGTCGCTAACACTAACAGCTGCAAATACTCACGCTGATCTTTAGTGTACTTAGATCGATATAAAATTCTTTCCAGCTAATTCGTTTTATCATACCCATAATGTTCGATGATTTGTTTTATCTTTTTGTATTGGATTTGAATGTATTGATGAGCTAAACTATCGCAATCACCAACCCTTCTCCTTTTTGTGTTGACTATTCTGTTGCTTGTTTATGTTCATTGTTCGTCTACTGAACGTCTACTGATTAACTTTGCTTTTGCTGCACTGGATACCAAATGGGTTTTTCGTCCTACGTTAACCGTCTGCACTTTCTACTCTGGTTTGTGCGTTTTTCACTCCACAATACGTGTCATATGCTTCTATATCTTGTAATCTGAATACATGGATGTGCAACCATGTAATACGTGTTCCAAAGTGATTTCCAGTACCCTATTTGTTGAATTGAATTAATAGACAAACCGCATTGTAACTTTTCATTAGATCCATTCAAAGTTTGAATTTCGGCCATACCGATGAACAATTGTATTCATGGAACGAACGCCAACGTTCCTACAATCACCGTACTTATCAGTGTTTTTCGGAAGATAAAGAATATCCGGTACGTTTTGGCCTCTATTGAGTGTGTTTATCTATTAACGGTAATGTTGGTACTCACGGTAGAAATCTTACTACGTTGATTGTCATTGGTAACGAGTATTCCAGTTTCTGTTTCAACTGTTATTTACTATCCGCCTTTCTATCATACTATGTGCAATGAACCATTATCTGGCTGGAAAACATCTCTAACCTCACCGGATGCCAATGCGCATTTGTGGCGATGTTGCAATCTTTCGGTTCATACCAATGAAAGAATATATACGGGTCGTGTTTCGCGCCTCTGTAAACGTATTGTATTATTTAGTACAATGTGGTGCTCATAAGTAGTGTAAAAGATATCGTGTATACTCACAAACCCATATTTTACTCCTATTTATATAATGAATTTTCGGTCAGTTGACATACTTGCCATTCTCCACTTCTCGCAGTTTTATTCGAATTTCCCAAGTTCGGCTCCACCTGTTGCGATATCACTTCAAACAGCGTTCAATTTCCCCGTGAGTTTCATGTTTCAATCATTTTTGGTCCAATCACTGGTTGCACGTTCCATGTGTTAACGTTGGCTTTTTATAACCTACATTGATGCATTTGCCGTGGTTCAGTGTGTTATAATGGATGAATAGTTGATGTTGCAGCAGAGACAGCCGTTGCGTGCTATCAATCTACGCGTTGTTCTAAACCCAACAGCTTGGAAAACAGAACAAAACCGGAATGGAACGTTGATCGAGAGTCCTCCTAAGACACCTAAATCACCAATATTCCATTTTTAGATAATCTTTACTTGTTGAAATTCATAACTTCATTGTCTGTTGACTATGGCTGTCTTTGTACCTGAGCCATCTTTGCACTTTTCAAAACTAAGTCGTAATCATTTTTCGATTTCTCTCATTACCGCGTAATAGACCGTAATACATATTCGCATGGTTGATTTAACGTAATCAGACTAATTTTCAGACGTGTAATTGTTCAGTTTCTCTGTGCAACTATCAACGTGCAAAATTGATTTACCTCTCCTACTGAGTTACATGCGGAAACACATTGGAGCATCATCACTATTTTTATTTCTTTTATTTTTCTATGTCTGTGCAACGTGACAGTACCTCAGCCAACATGAAATCTATGAATTTCTGGCACTTTGCCGGCTTTTAGGCTCGGGTTTTCTTGAAACAATAGTTAACTATGTAACAAATCTCAATTTCAAAGTGTTGTCGAGAAAAGCGTTTTTCGCTGCGAGGGTGTGAAAGCCGCAAGGAAGCTGCTGCACAGATGACACTACGCTCCATAGATTTTTTGAATGTATCTTTAAACTTGGCTGGTTTATCATTGCGATTATTGCTCATATATGTATCCAGGCCTTGGTGACCTCACAGCAATCGCGCAATCCATGAGACTACGTGGTACTTTACTTGAGTGTAAGCTTACGATTTTTACTTATTATGAATTACAAGGGAGGTGCAAGTGATCGAACCTAATGTGCTTGCCTTTACTGATCTACTGATCACAAACCTGGTCGAGGCAAAGTGCCATACGGTTCTCAATAATTGCGCATTAGTTAGCGTTCGTGAGCGCTGATTACGGGTTAACTGGAATGAAAATCTGAGCGTTATAAACAATAAAATTTAGCGATTACCACCCGAAATACGTCAAGTTGCACTGTGCATTTACTCATCACGCGCAAATTTCCGCCGTCGCGTTCATAATTTAATCAGAGAAGAAGATGATCATGCTGCAGCATTCAGCTCATTTTTCATGCTTTGCCGTTCTTCACTGGCCAATTCGATGGGATCCGTGACTCATGTTTCTTGGAATGTTACCACTGCTATTTAAATTTTCACATGCATCGTTCCACACAGCAGTCACGGAACGAGACATATAAATTAGTCGCAAGCCCTACAGTTTGATGTCCTATCGCTTGCCGAACTAAGCTGTAACTATCCAGGAATACGCTCCGCAAACTCGAATCACTTACTAACTTAGAGGCTGTGGGGTGCCCTTCTGATTTATCAGTGTACATAACTAACCTCGGTTGTCTTTTAAGTGAAATTATGTTCTAACCTTGCGTTAATTGTTCGTTGTACAATTTCGTTCTCAGGGTAGCCGTCCTCATCAAGTCTCTGCGCAACAGCGCAAAGTCAGTTTTGCCGTAAGTTCATTTGCTTACACTTTGTTTCTTCGCCCCATTCTCACTTTTTTCTGGTCAACCGGTTTCCATCAAATTTTGTTTGGGAATATGAGACCCGCAAGTCATCACTTTAAAATCTTTCGCGAAACCGGTTTCATTTAAGAAAATCGTGGCAGAACATAAATATGGGACTGTGTAGTGCTTCTACTATGTAGATGTAATCCCGAAGAGTCGACGATGAGCTATCACTTAGGCTTCGGTGCAATTTCTCTTCCCTTAAAGCTTGTCTCAATGCCTTCAGACTCAGGTAGTCCTTTGCTAACCCACCTTATGTGCAAGCCGTAATAATTCGTGTTTCGAGTCTCCTTTAACAAACCGGAAACCACTGTTGTTTTCTAGTAACTAAATGCTGTGCAGCTAACACCATGCGAAATTTATTTGCCACCGGTAATCAGCTGCATATGAAAACGCTGAAGTTTCACAGCCTGGCCTAGGGAACCTGAGTGTATCATAGCCCACATCTAGTTTTTGTATGTGCGGCACCTTGCCTGCATTAGGTTTGTGAGTTCATGCGTACACACATTGTCTTCAAATCTTTTTTCAGAATTTCCTGCTTGTACAATATTTTTAACAATGAAATTGGTATGGTGTATCGGGAATGATGGATCTTTGAATGCGGTGCTGTGCCAGATTAGCAAATCTGAAATCACTCTATGTTGACCAAGTTCCAGAAAAGCATGCTAACATTTTTTGTTTTTAATTCATCTTTTAAGGTTTTGGATTCGGCTTCATCACAACCAAGACCTCCTGCCTCCGTAGAATCAATCACTCATAAATTGGAAAATCGGGATATCACTCCAATCGTTTACCCAGAGGCTACTGTACCATCTTACTTTTCCGCCCCTTCTGAAGAACAACAGATTCTTGTGCAACGCATAAAACCCGTGGAAGTATTGCCGGCTCTAACGGAAACGTTAGAATTCGCTTCTGATGTGGAATTTTCGCGACAATTTTCTGCTATTGAGTCCGATGTGTCGTGTACGTTGTTGTCTTTGGATTAAATACCATATTTTTGCGTATTGTATTAAAATTTTCTGAACTATTTTTCTGGTATTCGTTTGATAAAAGAGAGGCTGAAGCGCATGCTATTGGATTATCCCGTTTCCTGCGACGCGATCATATCCGGAAGATATTTAGGCGATGACGAGTTCTGATCCCCTGTTACAATTTTATGAATGTATGAAATCACACGCCTGACCCCAGGCAAAGTGTCGCAGAGACAGAGTCTCTGTGTGTTCGGAACGACGTTGACTTTCGGCGTTGTTGTGCGAATCATCTTTAATCTATCGTTCGTTGTTGCGTTGCATGAGGTCGCTCTTTCGAGAGTCAAATGGATCGATATTTCTCACTTTCCGATTATCATTACTGTTTCCGTGCTTACGTCTCTGCTGTGTACTGATTTGCAGATGTGTGACATATGTTTATCCTAGCTAACATACACGGAAGTGCAATCGTGCAGTACTATTTTGCTGTGCAGTTTGCAATCGTACAGTACTTCGGTGTTGTGCGGCAAACACCGTGCTAAATTGATTTGCCAGAGGTAGTGAGCTGCATACTGAAACAGGCTGCATTCTCACTACCACTTCCTGTTCTTTTTTCTTCATCATATCTGTCTAGGCCTGGGCAACCTGACAGTATCTTAGCCCGTGTGCAGTCTCTGGCTGTGCGGCACTTTGCCTGGATCAGGCTTGTGCTTTCATACATACATACATACATACATACTATTTTGCTGTACAGCTAACACCGTGCTAAATTGGTTTGATACCGGTAGTGAGCTGCATGTCAAATCACACTGGAGGCTTACTGTCATTGCTATTTTCGGTCTGACGGCTGTCTAGTTCTGGGGAGTCTCACAGTATCTTGTGAAAAGCTGAAGTTTCGAATAATGCTTTGTCCTTCTCTCTACTCTTTGTCCACGCGCTGTCTGACTGTGCGGCTCTTTGCCTGGATCCGGCTTTTGATATCATGCATGCTTTCTAACAGTGGGTTTCGTTGGTTGCCATGATTTTATTTTTGTTACCGAGAACTCGCTATATTTTCATTCATACTACCCGGGCAACCCATCTATGTAAAAACTTTACACACTTTGCTACGCTGCGCGACTATTTACCCCTCCACAACCTTATTATTTTTTTGTACGCGATTACTAATCTATAACGTTTTTAATACTGCCAGTGCATAATGAGGATGCTTCACTGTAGTAATTTTACGTCGTTCGTATCAACAGCTTAATAAATTTCAATTTAAATTATTGTACGACAAGATGTCGCCGAGAGAATGATTGAGATAGTGGTCACTCATACTCAATCCATTTTCTTTTCTGTTGATACCACCGTGATCTATTTGATTTAAATTGAACATGAGCAGCCTTTAAATCTTGTCAATCTTACGGCTCGCACGCTTTTATTGTTGTGCACATTGCATATTTTAAGCGATCAACGCTGGGTTGCCCAGATGAAAGCCTTCAAATGCACACGAAATCAACGTGATATGAAAAATCTGAACGTTAGTCTACTTTCATCACAACGCCCGATTTATTTCGATGCCACTGGTAGACTGATAAATCTAATCTTTCTATACAGTATTGACCTTGTTCAATATTTTCTCCAGCGTCCTCTGTGTGTATAAATCAATTTAGTTCGCTAAAAATTTGTGTAAACAAATACAGTCGTTTCTTTCTTATCATTTCGGTCCCTTTTGTAGCCGGTCGACTTACCGTGGCTTACAGTAGTGCCTCTTCTACGACACGGTTTTTGTGAGTTGTATTTCCTACACTCTTATCCTTGCGACGTGATATTTGTTTTGTTATATTGTGTGACAGTTTCGCGTTGAAATTGCACTGGCCGATTTGTATGCTGTGCAGTGAGGTTTGTCTAACGGTTGTTACGGACAATGCGAGCTTTCGTACCGGTATCACTTCATTCTGAGTTGCATGCCATAACACTACAATTGTAAGTTTAATTTCTTATAACTGCCTAGGCCTTGTCAATCTGACAGTATCTGAGCCCACCTGCCGTCTTTCATTGTGTGACACTTTGCCTAGATCAGGCTTGTGATTTCATACAATGACATTCCACGTTGAAACCACTGTAAAATCGAGCATTGCGCGTTTTTACTCGAACCCGTTTGCTCATTTGCTCACTTATGTCAAGACCATCGATTCACTTTGTTCTGAACGCTGTTTGAAAATCGTTGTATCTCAGTTTTCATGTTTTGTTTTATCTGTTTATTTTGAACAGCCAACACTTTTCCATGTGGCTTTCTTTTGTTCACCTGGCCACGTTCCTCAGCGCTCTGTTCCTATTTGGCAACTCTCCGTTCGGTAGTGGCGGTAAAACCAAAATCCTTGGACGTGTTCTCACACCAAGTTTGGTGGTGAATCATGTATGCCGTGCGGAGTTTCAAAGTTGGTTCATCGGCCTCCGATACCCGGACTTGATTCGGTTAGGCGCACGATTTGGTCCGTGTTTGCGTCCCGATACGCCGGTCGCGTGGGATGTTGTGGAGCGTCAACGAGCATTGGATCGTGCGTACGTTACTGCTTCGTTCTCATCTCCCACTAGCTGTTAGCTCCCATTAACTGTGATGTATACTTTGTAATATGTTTGCACTAAACATCTTCTTGGAGTGTTTGCTTAACCTTGTATGTTGTCAAGCGGAGTGACGAGAAAAGCTTGTCATGATGCATGACAGTGAAAGCCGCAAGGAAGCTGCCATGCTGATGTCGCTCTACTCGTTCACGAAACTTGTTTGAATGTATGTTCCATTCGAGGTGTAGGCACCTCTCCCCAGTTTGTTTGTGCTTACTCTTCTATAGAAGCCGTAGCTATTTAAGTCCCACCCTTCCCCATCTTTTAGAATTTCACTTTTTCATGGTTGTATGGCAGTTAAGCATTCGGTACGTGCTACCGGTGTATTGCTGTCTTTGATGATGATGATGATGATGACAGTTTTTGTCAGAGTTTGTGTAGTGAGTGGTTACCTTCCTAGCGTATTTCGCAATTGTTTTCTGTAACTATTTTTATTACAGATTGTTTGGATCGGATGATTATATAGTGTTGGTGCTATGGCTCAACATCACTGGAAAAACACTAGATTTGCAAAAAGACTGGTTTAGTCGGTAACAGGAGTTATTCGGCATTGAATTTTATCGTAGGTGTACAAAAGTACCAGTGGCAAGCTGAAAAGAGGAAAGGATGTTTTATGTAAATATTACAGAATATACTTTCCCAATTTACCCTGCTGGGGTAAACTGTTCGATTTGCCGTGTTAGAGTATGCTCTGGGACGGTTCTTTCGTTACGTACCACTTCGGGCTTTGCATAGGCAACCATCTTCAGTGGGAAGGCAACAACTAATTATTCTATGATAAGTTGCGATGCCTGACGTTGCAAAAGTGCTAGAAAGCATTATATGTTTTTTATCTAATCGATTTTTCATGCTTTTGGACGTCTAGTATATTTTCAGTGAGGTTTGGGCGTTACCAATGATAGAAATATATAAACTGCTGGCTTCTAAAACCTTGTGAAGGACCGTTGGAAAGGCTACAGTACATCCGATGATTATGAGGATTCAATAGTTATGCGTTACGTGTCACGCACATTTAATTTTCTGGTAATGTGTGAATTCACAAGTTGGATCCAGACATGGTCGCAGACTCTGCTCTCTTTGAGTGTGGAGCACTTTGTATAGATCAGTCTGTTGATTTTATGCTTACTAACATACATGTGTCCTCGATAACGCCCTTCGCGTAGTCAGTGTTTTCCGAGGGACTTGGATTTGACAAACCATTTTCGTCCATTCAATCGAACCGCCTTTCACCATAACGGGATCTGTCTTTACGGAGTCGATACCTTTGTTCGAAAGAATCTGGGTACCTCTACGCGTGATCTTTCGTATTCATCAGGGGCAGAATTATCTCGATATCTACACATTAAAGTCTCATAATCATGATAGAATTATGCGTATTGTGGAAAGGGCAAGTTACCCAACTGTGCATCAACTATCATAATTTGGGTCTAGGTGGCTACGGCTCTGCCACATGCAATCACTGTCACACTTTTCCTTTTGCCCATTTTTCCAGACTCACGTTTCACGACAACGATGTATTTTATCGAGGATATATTCGTGTTTATTTTGTATCGGGTGCTCTAGCCGATGAGCACCATTCGGAGCCCCAAACCTACTATGTGCGCCAGATATTTGTTTAGAAATAAGAAAACTGTTATTCCTACTTATTCATCGCTGTTGGAATGCTCCCGGAATCCAATCGATGCACATTCTTTCTCGTTATGATGTGACTTTCGTGTTTCCAGTTCAGGTTGTTGCGTCCGCCACGATGGCAGTGGATGCTTTCAAACTCGTCGTGAACGATGTTCACCTGGCTGCGATATGACTCGACTTCCGGAGCGGCCAACGACTCAGCGTTGACAAGACCAGGACCCGTTTGCGGTCTGGATCCCGCTTATTGTCTTGATCCCCATTCAAGCGCTCGTGCCGTTTGGAATGGAGATGATCTGACACATTGGCCCGTAAGTTTGCCATTACACAATTGGGGCACATGCAGTATTTTTAATGCAAGGTTATCATCCTGTTATTGGATTCAACACGAGTAATCGGTTGCACAACAAAGTAATCTTGAATCTCACGGTCATTTGCTCTTCTATCCATCTGTGGGCTGCAATATTCTTGCAGCTTCCACTGAAAGAGCAAGCCTATTTACCACAAATTGGAGCTCCCGACTTATTGAAAATAGATAAATGAGTATGTTAACTAGAATGGAGCAGAATCGTTCCATAGGTAACTCTTTTTTCATGTTTAAGTGAGAGCTTTTCTGGTTGCTCTCGACGTATTAACAACGTACATCTTGATATCCTTTTTGCCGGCACCCTTCACTCAGTGTCGAGCATGGTTGTACTTGGCAAGCGTACAACTCTTCGATGCTATTCACCCTGCCAGTTGAATGGAGTCCAATTCGGGAGCAGCGTTCCCGGTGATCGGCTGATCTGCAGCGTTTGCATCCTCATCGTCATCATAGACGCTATTACACCGGTAGCATGTACTGAAAGCAGTACTGTAACACAACC
The DNA here is from genome assembly GCA_013407085.1 of Atriophallophorus winterbourni. Classification (NCBI taxonomy): domain Eukaryota; kingdom Metazoa; phylum Platyhelminthes; class Trematoda; order Plagiorchiida; family Microphallidae; genus Atriophallophorus; species Atriophallophorus winterbourni. The sequence continues at coordinate 81,631 of JACCGJ010000110.1, forward strand.
ATAAAAAATTCTAAAAGATGGGACGGGACTTAAACAACTATAGATTCTATAGAATAGTGAGCACAAACAAACTGTGTGTACACCTAGTGAATGATTAAATCGGCATCAACACGACAGCTTCCTGGCGGCTTCCACTGCCATGCATTATAACATGGTTTCTGTCACCCCAACATACAAGGTTGAAGAAACACTCCAAGAAGATGCTTGGTGCAAGACCGCCATTGAACACGGTTTCGGAATTCGGTTTAACCAGCGTAACCTTTGCAGGACTATTTCTTTCTCGATATCACCACCACCGCCCAAAAGCTTATTTGGAAGAGCATCGTTCCGCACATGACAGTAACAGCTAACTGTCAAAATGTCGCGGAGACAGCGGTTGTCGTATACTTGGAAGCACTGAATGTGCTCTTTACGCAAGGTGCAAGTTTTGCATTCATACAATAATACAGCCCGAACTGTCGCTTTGTACACTTTAACTTTGAGTAATAGAGAGAGTCCTATCTGACATCATAGGTGACCTAGTTTGCGGAATTCTATGATAGTCTTAGAAATTCATGAGGAGACCTCGTCATTTAACGATGCAGAATTATTGATACAGCAACCGAGATAAGTAAAACTAACTACAGTTTCTTGCACCTGATTGTCACGTAATAAAGTGCTGCTTCATAGGTCAATGTCATGCAGCAAAACACTGCACTTAAAATGTGCAAGATGCATTCTAACTGCGTGCACAGTACCAGCTACCTTCCATATATATTGGTCACGCTACTAATCCCAGTACATAGTGCCCTATTTTAATTAGTTCTGTCAATTGCTTGGGCATGGCGCTTACTATCGATCCGATAGCCTTTTGTCTTTTCACTTGGTGAATGTTTCGGTTCGTCTACTAACTCGAATTCTACTACCACGTAGTTGCCAAGATCCCGTTCAGCTCCTTTCCCTCTTGCAGGGATCGCTACTCCAAAATGTTTCATTGTATGATTCCATCACAACCCAACCGCCACTAATAATCTCGAGATACACATTTTTCCATTCTATGTTATATTTGTTGATGACGATTATGTAAATCTGTTTATAAACAATGGGGTTACCCAGCCAATCTCATTCCGCCTATGTTTTTAACTTAGATTTGCCCGGTGTCCTTAAATCAGACGGACATCCCTGACCATGAAGCCCACATGCGTTGCCGTGTTACCGGCCGTCCATGTTGTGTCGGGATCCTTGGCGAATGCATCATAACCACCAAGGAGCATTGTGCCTTCGTCCGCGGAGTTTACAATCCACGTGCCGCTTTATGCTCTCAGGCAAGCTGACTTTCTTCATGTCTTCTTCCATCGTAAACTTTGACGATTATATTGTCTAATAACGCTTATTCATCTCCATCTAATCATTCCAAAAATATCAGCAATGGTACCCAACCAAAAATCCGTATTAGCGTGCACTTCCATCATGCACACCCCACGACCGGTTTCGTGCTGCCCGCGCTCACCAGGTAGGGGCAATACGATTAGCATCCGCATACTTTGAAACCATGGATAAATGGCAACCAAGTTATGAACTTTGAGTCGGAACGATCTACCTGTTTAATCTCATGTACCCACACACCTAGATGAACTAAACCCATGGGCTTTAACAAAAAATCCGTATTTTCTTGTATTTCTATCACGCACCACCGGAAATGTAAATACGTATGCAAATCAAAAACCATTCACAGCCGAGTTCAACAACACAACCCCACTCGAATCAGCTTCAGACTACTGGAAATCGCTAAAAGCTGCATGTGCTGAGTCGCACTTTCCAATTACGGTCCGAAGGAAGCTCGAACTAGCGACTGGTTCGAAGCAAAAGCTTTTTAGATGACCGCTGTTTGGGACAAGAAACGGTCAGCATTCGTGAAGTTCAAATTTATGCCAACACATGAAAACTTACGACTTTTAAGAGCAGCTAGAAATAAGGCCCAAAAGACGGCAAAACGATATGCAAATGACTATTGGACTGAAATTATCTTCAGCATCCAAAAGGCTGTGGATACTGGAAATTTTCACGGTATGTATGATGGGATCAAGAGAGCCATTGGTCCAAAGTAACTTAACACGCTGTATCTGGTAACACGATTGTCAAAAAACTCATTAGATGGAAAGATGGGTAGAGCACTTAACCTCTCTCTACTCCAGGGACAGTACGATTTTACCGCACGCACTAGAAAATATTGAGCGGTTGCCAACCATTAAACATCTAGATACTCCCCCTACTCTTTATGAGCTCAATAGGGCAATCGACCGCTCAGTGAATTGGAAGGCCCCTGGTGACAACGGAATTCCACCTGAGCTCATCAAATGCTGTAGAGCAACATTATTACAACCGCTTCACCATTTGCTTCTTCAGTGCTGGCAGGAGGAGTGTGTCCCACAAGAGATGCAGACACAAAGAGTCATCACCTATTTAAGGATAAAGGAAATAGAGGGCGACTGCACAATTTCAAAGGAAATCTCCCTCTGAATGTTGTAGGCAAATTGTATGCTAAAGTCTTACACATCCGGCTGCAAGTTTTAGCTGATAGAATTTACTCTGAATCTCAATGTGGCTTCCGCAAGGGAAGATCAACCGTTGACATGATCTCCCTGAGACAACTTCAAGAAAAGTGTCGGGAACAGCGTATGCCATTACGCTGTTTTTATTGATTTATCGAAGGCATTCGATTACGTCAGCAGGGAGGGTCTTTTCAAAATGCCTGATCTGATAGGCTGCCTCCAGGACAGCTAAATCTCGTTATTTCCTTCCACTCTGGCATGAATGGCTCAGTCAATTTTAACGGTTTCAACTCAGAAGCCTTTGAAATTTGCCGAGGAGTCAAACAAGAGTGTGTTCTTGCTACCACGCTGTTCGGAATTTTCTTTGCTCTTCTGAAGCACGCTATCATGACGAGGACAGAACGAATTTATCTGCGCATGCCAAGTGATGGCAAGCTTTTCAACCTGAACCGGTTGAGAGCACAAACCAAGGCACTAAATGTGCTAATCAGTGACCTGCTGTTTGCCGACGATGCAGCCATTATTGCTCACTCCCAAGCGAACCTCCAGTTGCTAATGGACTGTTTTTCGTCGGTATGC